>QJPP01000255.1:0-248789 GCA_003996215.1 Jaltomata sinuosa
GTTCATCCCGACCTAGTAGGTCGTTAGGGTCTTGCTATACTTATGGTGTGGTTTGTTACTTTGCTAGAGATTTCCCCTAGCAGGGTATAGTTCAGCCAGCTGAGCCATTATGAGAAATTCAGCCTCCGACTAGAGGGTGGTGGTCAGGCTAGGGGTGGTGCCCCATGTGGCAGAGAAGGTGGTAGGGATAGCGGTTGGGCAGTTGGGGGTTGTCGTAAGTTTTATGCGGTCTCTGGGAGACCAGAGGCAGAGGCCTCAGATGTTGTGATCACAGGTACGATTTCTATATGCTGTCAGCCAGCTTATGCCTTGTTTGATCGTGGATCCACTTGTTCATAGATATCTGCCTACTTTCTACCTTGTTTGGGGTTGGCTAGTGAGCCATTGTTTGTGACTATTTCTATTTCGACCCCAGTAGGAGATTCTTTAGTAGTGGATCGGATTATGAGATCTTGTGTGATATCTGTTGGTGATTTGGATACTTGGGCTGACCTGATGGTACTTGATATGTTGGATTTTGCTGTGATACTGGGCATGGACTGGTTATCCCTTCACCATCTGGTTTTGGATTGCTATGCCAAGACTGTTACCATAGCAGTGCCAGTGTATCCTCGGTTGTGTGGCAGGGTTCTTTTAGCCATTCATCGTCTGGGATCATTTGTTGTTTTTGAGCTAGCAAGATGATATCTCGTGGGTGTTTAGCTTATCTAGCATATGTCCGAGATGCTAGTGCTGACCCTACATCTCCTAACTCTATTCCTGTGGTTAGAAACTTCCTAGATGTGTTTCCTACCGACCTGCCAGGCCTTCCACCTGAGAGGGATATTGATTTCTCCATTGAGTTAGATCCAGGCACCAGGCCCATTTCTATTCCTTCCTACCGTATGGCCTTGCTGAGTTGAGAGAGCTTAAGGAGCAGCTCCAGGATTTATTAGCTAAGGGGTTCATTAGACCGAGTGTGTCTCCTTAGGGTGCTTCTATTCTCTTCATGAAGAAGAAGGATGGGTCGATGTGGATGTGTATTAATTATCGGTAGTTGAATAAGGTAACAGTGAAGAATAAGTATCAGATACCCAGGATTGATGACTTATTTGATCAGCTTCAGGGTTTCGCCGTGTTTTCAAAGATTGATTTGAGGTCCGGCTACCATCAGTTGAGGATTAGGGTGGAGGACATCCCTAAGACAGTATTCAGGACACGTTACGGCCATTATGAGTTCATGGTGATGTCTTTTGGGTTGACTAATGCCCCCGCAGCCTTCATGGACTTGATTCACAGGGTGCTTGGCCCATACTTGGATATGTTCATGATAGTCTTCATTGATGACATCCTGGTATACTCGAGGAGTAGAGATGAGCATGAGCAGCACTTGAGGACTGTACTTCAGACTTTGACAGATCATCGGCTTTCCACTAAGTTCTTAACGTGTGAGTTTTCGTTAGAGTCAGTTGCATTCCTAGGGCACGTGTTGTCTAAGGATGGGATTAGAGTTGATCCGGGTAAGATTTCTGCAGTTCGTGATTGGCCTAGACCTACTACTTCTACCGAGCTTCGCAACTTTGTTGGGTTAGCTGGGTATTACAGACGGTTCATTGAGGGATTTTCTTCCATAACAGCACCCTTGACTATGTTGACTAGGAAGGATGTCGAGGCAAATGAAGGTTCACGAGCGCAACTACCCCACTCACAACTTAGAGTTGGCAGTAGTAGTCTTCGCGCTCAAGATCTGGAGGCACTATCTATATGGAGTTCATGGTGAGATATTCACTGACCATCATAGTCTCCAGTACATTACGAGTCAGCGGGAGCTGAACTCGAGGCAGAAGAGATGGATTGAGTTGCTGAAGGACTACGATTTCACTATATTATACCATCTGGGCATGGCAAACGTGGTAGAGGATGCCTTGAGTCGGAAGGCAGTGCGTATGGGAAGCCTAGCTTCACTTTTAGTTTCTGAGCGACCGTTGGCTTTGGACATCCAGAGTTTGTGTGACCTTTGTGATCAGGTAGTTCAGGGTGAGGCCAGCTGGACTACTTTGGGTTCTGATGGTATTCTGAGGTTTGATGGTTGACTTTGTGTCCCGAGGGTTGGTAATTTGATACAGTTGATACTCCGTGAGGCACATTATTCTAGATACTCCATTCATCCTGGCACAACAAAGATGTATAGAGATTTGAGACAGCTCTACTGGTGGAGTGGTATGAAGCGGGATGTGGCAGAGTTTGTATCTCGGTGCTTGAACTATCAGCAGGTTAAGTTTGAGCATATGAGACCGGGTGGCTTGATACAGAGACTTCCCATTCTTGAGTGGAAGTGGGAAGGTATTACTATGGACTTTGTTGTTGGTTTGTCTCGTACTACTCGGAGGTTTGATTTCATTTGGGTGATCGTTGATAGACTGACTAAGTCAGCGCATTTCTTTCCAGTTCAGACTTCCTACGAGGCAGAGAGGTTAGCTCAAATTTATATTCGTGATATTGTACGGTTGCACGGGGTCCCAGCTTCTATCATTTCAGACCGCGACACTCAGTTCACATCTCAGTTCTGGAGAGCTATACAGAGGGATTTAGGTACGGAGGTTCAGCTTAGTACTTCTTTCCACCCTCAGACATATGTCCAGTTCGAGAGGACTATTCAGGTCCTAGAGGACATGCTTCGGGCGTGTGTACTTGACTTTGGAGGTTCATGGGATCAGTTCATGCCATTGGCCGAGTTCGCATATAATAATAGCTTTTATTCGAGCATTGTCATGGCACCTTTCGAGGCTTTATATAGTAGGCATTGCAGATCGCCGATTGGTTGGTTTGATGGGTTGGAATCTAGACCGCAGAGTACAGACTTACTTAGATATTTCTTAGACCGAGTCTATTTGATTCAGGATAGACTCAGAGCAGCCCAGAGTAGGCCGAAGAGCTACGCCGATTGTAGGCTTCTTGCCTTGGAGTTCAGTGTTGGTGAAAGGGTTTTCCTCCGAGTATCGCTCGTGAAGGGGGTGATGAGATTTGGTCGGTGGGGAAAGCTTATCCCCAAGTTTATTGTGCCATTTGAGATTCTACAACAGATTGGTAGTGTTTCCTACATGTTAGCCTTGCCTCTGATGTTTTCATCAGTTCACCCAGTCTTCCATGTCTCGATGTTGCGTCGGTATGTGCTAGATAAGTCTCATATGTTGCATTGAGATTTGGTTCAGTTGGATGAGAGGTTATCATTTGTTGAGGAGCCGATATCTATTCTAGCCAGAAATATCAGGAGATTGAGATCTAGGGAGATTCCAGTTGTGAAAGTTCAGTGGAGACATCGTCCGATCGAGGAGTCTACTTGGGATACCGAGAGTGAGTTGTGTGCTCAGTATCCATAGTTTTTCGAGCCTTCAGGTACTCCTATATTCTTGACTTTCGAGGACGAAAGTCTTTTTAGTAGTGGATGTTGTGATGACCCTTCCGGTCATCTTCATGTTTACGCATTCATTATACTGTTAGAGCCTTCCTATAGCGGCCCTATGTCATTTATGGATTGTTGGGATCGGTAGTTCAGTGCCTTAGTCATTCATTTGGTCGTTTTGGCCGTTTACCTGTTTTAGAGCTTAAACTTAGAATATCGTTGACTTTGGTCAACATTCTTAGCTAACATGCTCAAAATTGAATTCTGATAGTTCTGTTAGCTCCGGAGCGATGAGTATGGTCTAGTTGGACCTTTAGTTGAGGCCTGAGAACTTTTGGTATGGGTTTTGTGTGGTTTTCTCAGTTTTCAGGATATTTAGAGTAGAAAGTGTAACTTCGGGTGACTTTCGATGATCGGAGTGTCAGATTCAAAATTCGATGATTCCATCAGCTTTGGAATGTTGAGTTTGGGCTGGGAAGATAGTTGATCCGGGTTTCGGGTAAGTCGGATTCATTTCGAGCATTTGAGTTCCTTTTCGTTAGTGTTGACTTGGGTCAACATTTCTCCGAAATGACCTCATATGGAAATTTCATCGATTCTGTTGAGTCCAGAACGTCGTTTCCACTCAATTAACATTATTGGTTTTTGAATATCGATTTCCGATTGTGCCCGAAATACCCCATCGAGTTTTTTTTAAATTGCAAAAAAATGCAAAAAATCAGCTGCGGCCAGCAGCTATAAATAGCTGGAATTTCGTTTTTTCCAGCCACTTCTCCTCACTTTTCTCACTCTAAACTCACTTTTCTCTCTACCAAAATTTCTCTTGATCATTTCTAATCCTTGGGGAATCAATTGCTTGTGGATTTTCCATGTTTTTCCGATTCTTGGTAAGTCATCTTCCCCACTTGTTCCTATTAGCTTCCCTTGAATTTTCTTAATTTCCTCCATTGTGGCCCCTACCAAAGCTTGGAAATTCTTATGTAGTGGATGCCCCTAGCTCGTGCATGCTTCGTGGAAGTAAAGAATTGTCCGTTTTGGCTTGAAATTCCATCTTTGTGGTAAGTAATTCTTTCCCAATTTCTGTTTTTATTTTTGAAATTTCCATTCTTTAATCTCCAACTTGGGCAGGCTATTTTGGTGCCCTTTCCTTATCCAATTGTGCTCAAATTTGTAGCATACCTTCTTGACATTTTTGGGGTCATCGTGGTTTTTTTTATTTTTGGTTTCGGGTTATGGGCCTCGTGGGCCCACTTTTGACCCAGATATCGACCCAGCTACAATTGTAGAAATATGGGTATTATTAGACACGTCTTAATAATTTATTTATGAATTTGATAGTTTGATTCTCGTTCAAAGCTTCTCGGAGTAGCTCGGCCTCAGATATCGTCGTTCCCGCAGCTTGTCATCGGACGACAGGTAGGATACGGCTTAACTCCCTAGACTTTGCATATATTGAGTAAAATTATACTAGTTGGCATCCTTGGGTTGGGTTATTAGGTTGGTACCACAGACCTTGACCGCTTTTCCATGATTCGTCCTATTTCTTTCCTCCGTTGTGTGTAGTATTCCTATTAGTTGATATATTTATTACCCTTGTGACCCCGTGAGGTCTTGTTGACTCTAGAACATAGAAGGTGGGATTATTGGGAATGTCCGTGAGTCCCGGACATAGAAATATCCTTCTAGGCTGGTTATGCTTGTTGAGTAGCTTTAGAGCCTGTGCAGGGCCGTTAGGTTGATTGTGAGCTGCCGGGCAGCTATTTGGGTTGATCATATCATTTCCATGCATATAAAGAGGTTTTTCCACGTTTTATCACGGTTTTTGGCTTCGGGCCTACGAAAATTGATTTTCTAAACCTTGCATGACCCCAGGGGACCGTTTTTGATGAAATTGGATTTGGAAATGATTTGACTTGATACGTGGATCTTCTTTGGGTAAAAGAAGGTTAAAAATATGGTTTTATCATGATTTACTACTATTGCTATACTCGGCTGGGTCGGAGTGCTAGCTGAGTTTTCTTACTAATTTGAAATGATATCCGTCTCGGCCGGGTTGAGCATTTAAGCTGTTTTTAGTACTATTTTAGACCCATTTGTGCCCGGGCACCCTTGGAAGGGTTTTTGAGACATCTTTTTCACTTTTTTAGTCCTAGAAGGGGTCTAGGCATTCATATTTGAGACTTAGCCACTGGCTTGAACTCGGACTCGATTCTGGAGGACACATTTTGATTTTGAGTTTTAGTATGGGGTCCGGGACCACCATGGACCTTGCCACTCCAAGCCTAAGGCTTTGGGTTGCATGTGCCGGGGGAAAGCCTATACGGTGGAGTAGAGGTATACAGGCTGTGTCCTTTCATGGAACCTGCCTGCTGGGCCCGATCGGCACTGGAGGAGGTACATAGAGAGGTTCTATTTCACCTTGAGGTTTTCATGCATCATATCATTCATTGTTCGGGATTCCATCCTTGTTTGATGTTTGTTGATTATACGCTCCAGTAGTATGGGATGCCGGAGGGTTTGTTTTCACTTGATTGCATTCCTCGGTTGTATGGGCAGCCGGGGCACTGTAGGTAGACTCTCATTACTTTAATAAGGATGTGTTCTCTACTACGGTTATAAGTGTGGAACTGGACTTGCTAGGTTGTTACTGCTGGATTGAGTGTGATATAGTTTGTCTAGTTATCTATTCTGTTTACCGAGCATGTCTACTTTATCCTTTCCTCCTCTTCTCTATAATTGAGGTTACTGATATACCGCCCTTTGTAAGAACTTACCCATATATACTATTTTTTTGCGAGGCTCCCAGGTGTGTCGTTCTTACTTTCACCTCTGTTTGCCATGTATATATTCTACTTGCTAGCCTTGCTTGTTGCTTTCTGTTGTTTTGCCTCTAGGCTAGTTCCTGTGTACTTTAACATTGATTTCTGTGGTTGTTTATTTCTATTTTGTTTGATATTGCCCTTTTACTTTATATGTGCCCAGTCGGCCTATGATACCTACTAGGTATCTTGTGCTTCGCACTTGGTGCTCACCCTACCCTCTGAATCTTATGGTGCAGATCCTAGAATGGGCCATCGTCGTTAGCGCATCGGAGACTCGTATCGGGTGCAGTTTTTGGATCATCCAGGCTGAGGGTGAGCTCTTGGAGTTTAGATCTTGACTTCAGTTATCCTTGGTGTATTTTGTACTTTTATAGTTTAGGAGACATTGTGTATATATGACTTTTGGACCCTTATACTCCTGATGTAGTTCGGATCTTATACGCTTTGATACCAGGTTTTGGGTTTGGCTTAGTTTCTGCATTTTATATGTATTACTCTTGTTATCTATTTTCTTCTCCTTATGGCCTTGCTTCCGCTTATTTACCGAATCTTCCACTTAAACTGTTAGAAGGTAGCCCATTACTAACCGTTCCAGGCTACAGGGATCGGTTCACCTACTTGAGGGTTGTAGGTGCCATCATGATCGAGAAATCGGATCGTGACACAAACCCTCAAAGAGATGAGAGGGGTTTGCAGATTTTAGCTCCTATTACTCAAATACGAGCAGAGATTAGCACAAATCTGAGAGCATTGTCTCAGATTTGAAGTGAAGCTAAGGCTAGAGAAGAGATAAGTTTCGATTCAACCTAGAAAGAGGTTAGAGAGATAAGAGAGTGAGCTTTGTTGTCTAATGAGTGTAGTTGCCAAAATGAGCTAAGCTTAAAAGAGCTTGTTTCTAAATTGTATTTTAAGAAAAATAGACAAATAAAATAAAACATTTTTGTCATTGGCGGGTGACCAAATAATTGAGGGAAAATGTGGAGAGAAATTTGATGGATAAATAAGCTGTTCTAATATATAAAAAATTTCAAACAACCGTTACGATTGATGCTTTTAGCATAACAACACACAAGACCATTGCTATAGGTAGTCCTATTGCAATGGTCAAATTTTAATGGCAATGGTCATATGGCTAAGCCATGTCAATAGGAACCAAAACTTTTGTCAACGGTCATAACCGTTGCACTAGACTAGTTATAGAAACGGTTTTGAAATGGTTACTAGCAAGTTTAGTCCTATAGGCCCAATTTCTGGTGGTGTTTCTTTAACTCTTTCTTTGTATTGCTAAAACTAAAGGTGTATTGGTTGATTTGAGATTTGGATTTTGTGTTAGAGATAAATATTATTTAGGTTTGATTCTTATCTTGTGCTTTTACAATTTATTAAATATTTTTTAGTTTATGAATTGAGTATTCGATTATCTAATTAATCTTGTGCTTGAATTTATTCTAAGGGGAGTGATCAACCCTTGGACTTGCCTGTTTCACTTTGATTTGGCTTGAAAGAGTGAATCAAAGTTGGAAAAGATTAATGAGCACTAACTTGAAGCTTTAAACTTCATTTAAGGAATTGAGCTAGAAATAGTTGATTCTAGTGCTTCCATAATTGGAATAGCTTTGTTGATACTTAGCTAGATTTGATAGAACTAGTTAAGAAATATTTGCCAAATATCAAGAGATATTGGTGGATAATTCAGATTCCAAGGCATATTTTTATTGACCCGTGATTAAACTAGTAAGTATTTGATTAATTTGTAATGGATCGTAGGGATTTGAAGTAATTCCCATTCCCAAATCTCCCTTGCTATACATGCATTTCAAAGGTTGGTCAACCTCGCACTTGCAATCCCGTTCGTGTTTTCAAACAACAAAACCCCCAATCATTTTTAAATTCTTTTTTTCCTTGAACATCAATAAGTTTCTTTAATTCTTTATTATCTCAATTGCCTTTGCATTGTTCTCTGTGGATTCGACCCCGACATCCCATTGGATTACTTATTGTTTTGCTTGGTGATCATTACCACCTCCTTTGGGAGAGTTCTTTTGAACGTCATCAATATCTTCTAGAGTTGTGATTCACTCATAATGGGTCAAACGCATTAATATATGATCCCAAGAACTAGGAAAAGAGCATATTACTGCTTGGATCTGTCGTTCGTCAGTCAACACATGACCGACATCTTTCAACTCTCCGATCATATTTGTCATTTGCCTCAGATATGTTTTCATTGAAAGTTTTGATCGTTTTTTTTATGAATCAAATTTAATATTAAGGGATCTTAGTTTTGCAATAGAACAAGTGCCAAACCTCTTTTTCAAAGCATTCCAAAGTTTCATAGACCATTGGTGATCCTTGAACTCCCTTAGGATGACACCATCCAAGGTGCTTAGAAACGTAATGCGAGCAGTGAAGTCCTTTGTACTCCAAGCATAATAAATTTCACGATCACGCCTATGTTGAGCCGTGTTGCCATCCTTCGTGTCATTCAGCTCATGATTAATAGCCTCTAGGGCTTCTTTCTCTTCTAGAAAATACTGAACTTTAAAGCTTCAAGTCTCACAATTGTCAACATTGAGTTTAAACACTTTTTTTATCTCAGTAACAATTTTTTTGAAACAGCAGTTTCTTTAACAAAATAAAAAATGCAATGAGAATCATTAAAAAAATATACTACACAAGGTTCAATATTCAACATTCATAGATATTGTGACATTATGCACCAATTGATTAGGATAATTTGCATATATATTAATCATGATGTCGAGAGTTCACTATGTTCCTGTCATGACCCAAAATCTCATGTCATGATGGAACCTACTATAACCCAGTAGTAGGTAAGCCAACCCATAACCCAGAACAACAAGCAACCGTCCAATAAGAGAAAGCGATAAGAACATAGTAATTATATGAAATAGCAGAAAATAACTAACATGCATATATAAATATTGAGGGAAAAGAACAAAACTATACAAAAGATCCCTCAATACCTGGTATCAGCCAGTACAAAAGCTACTATAATATAAGGAGTACTATATAGGTACAATATATACAGAGAAATCTTTGAAGGTACAAAAAAATAAGACTAGTCCCAAAATATAGGGAGATGGATCATCTTTTATTGCCAAGAGCTCACCTTGTATCTCCAGTTAGTAACTCTGCACGAGGACGATTTCAGCAACGATAACTCGTACTAGGATCTGCATCAATAAAAAGATGTAGAAGTATAACATGAGTACCAAAATATGACGTACCCAATAGGCATCATAGTCCGACTGAGCTCAAATAAGATACAAGTAAAATGAAATGCAAATATATACTTAAGGGTAAGAATTAAAGGTCAGAAATAGATTAATAGGTCACATCGTAGATAATTAAGGTAAGTATAAGTAAATAACTCAGAAAAGCGCAAGTAGTAATCTGCTAACTAACTCGGGGAGCATAAAGAAAGAACTAGATAAAATTGAATCGGACCCCCATAAGCCTAGAGAAAACAATCAACACCCAATACTAATTTAGAAACCAAACATAATGAGAAATGAATGTGTAATAGATCCATGATATGCAGTATGATATGGGCTTAATACAAGATGTGGCCAATGTAGTGAAATGTAAAACACCAAAATAGATTCGTAGGCCGCCCCGTAGGCTCCCTGAATCATCTCACAATCCCCCGTAAGCTCATCAATGTATTCAAAAAGTAAAACCCAGATATGTTTTCCTCAAGCATGCTATCATGAATGCCAGTAAAACCACCTGGAACACGTGTCTCCTCAAGAATATTTATATATTCAGTAAAATCACCCAGAACACGGGTCTCCTCGGGTATGCAAGTTTATTAAATAAATCTTTCTAGAAATAGGCCATTTTTCCTTTAACAAAACCAAAATCATTTAAAATATTCTGAAAATCCCATTTTTGAAATCATAAATATATTCTTATACCAAGTTACCCATATGACATGATAAAGATAGCAATAGTACAAGAATGAGATGAATAACCACACCAAAAATCACAACTAAGTAAAGCCATTCCATTATAAAGAAAGCCAAGGTCCACGAACTAAAGAAAGGATACTATCCTAGGGTAGGTACTATTTGGAAATACTACACTAACTCCTAACCCCTACGAACCCCCCTCCTACCTAAGGCAATCAACTAACCGAAACATAAGCTAAGGCAAGCACCTAATCAAAACTATGTTAATACAAGTAACTCACTGACTTTAAACAAAAACGCAAATCATACTGACCTGGAGTCCAACCAACCCTGCGTCTAGGGCCTTGGGCCCATAATTTATATAGTAAATAGGGTAAAAAATGAGAAGGAAGAGATAAATATACATCAAACAGTTGATGCCTATTCTACCACAAAATTCTCTGCTAGTTCTATACTAAGGATCTCTAATCTAATCACCTCAAGTCCACAAGCAACCTAAACTAAGCTAAGGAATCTAACTCTAATATGAAGGGTACTACACGTACTAACCAAGTCTTAAAGGACCAACGACTGCCTAAACTAAGGTTTTTGAAGTAAAATTATGCTCTAAGGCCCCTGAAGAAGCGATAATGATCATAAATACCTAGATATAAAGTATTCAAGCCACAATATAACACTAATTATTAGCAATGTATCATACAAATATCTTAAACGAGTTAAGTCTAAAAGTAGGCAAGCTGAAACCTACCCATAAGTCAAATACACACTCACAAACCCACTAAACCGAAGTTTTTCCCCTCAGATACCCATATCACTAGTTTGAAATTTGAGCCAGAAATTTTGTCAAAAATCTACCCTCGAGGAAAATCAATGGAATCAAAAATAAAATTCACAATTACATTCCCAATAGGATCATAAACCCATGCCCAAAATTTAGGTGCGAACGGGACACATTTTAGTGCTCAAAATAGCCCTGAAGCATCCTAATGATCAGTGGAGAAATTTAGGAACAAATCCATTGATTACAAAAATTTAAAGAAGATAAATGCATAAAATTGACAGAGGAGCAGAAGGAAAGTATTAGGAATATACCCGTACACTTTTGCGATGAGAATCCAACAGAAAGAAGCCCTGCCAAGCTCCTAAGAACCAAATTTGTGTTAAAATGGTGAAGAAAATGAAAAGGGAGGCCTTTATGCTGCCAAAGGTTCCTCCTTCGTGAACGCGGGGACCCCATCACGAATGTGAGACCACACTGTCAGGTCCTTCTTCATAAACGCAGTGGTGCAATCTTGAATTCAAAGAGGAAGCCTCAACTGGGTCCTAATATACCTTCTTTGCAAATGCGATAGACCGGCCCCATACGTGAAGGCCAAGAAACCCTTTCCTCTGCAAATGCGATTGACCTATCACGAATGTGAAGGCCATAAGCCCCTACACCAGATGCTGCAATCTAGCATTTTCAAAAAGTTCAAAAAGCCTCTGAATGGACCCTCGGAATTCATTTAGAATATCACAAACACAAACCAAACATGCTGCCTAACTGAAAATGGCATTCCGAACTCAACAGAATTGATGAAATTCCTAATAAAGGTCATTTTGTCAAAATTTGGTCCCTACACCAATAAAATTTATTTTAACCAAATGCGATGGACCTATCATGAACATGAAGGGCAAATGCTCCTACACCAGATTCTGCAATCTAGCATTTTATAAAAGTTTAAAAAGCCTCCAAATGGACCCTCGAGATTCACTAAGAATATCACAAACACAAACAAAACATGCTTCCCAAATGGAAATGGCATCCCGGACTCAACATAATCGATAAAATTCCATATAAAGGTCATTTTGATAAAAAGTGGTCCCCACACCCATAAAATCTATTTTAACCAAAAACCAAGCAATAGCTCAAAATATGTCCAGAAGCCTCGGGACCCAAACCAAAGGTTCCACTAGCTCAAAGTTCACGCTCTGAAGCTAACGACACTAACAAAATTCTTATATGAGCCTGTTTACTCTAAATATTGACCAAAATCAACTTTTTCAACTATAAGAGTACCAAAATAAGAAAACTCTTCTAGAACACAAATGAACATCTCGGGAACCAAATTGACTATCTCAGTAAGTCATAAATAACTTATAAACTCTATTAAAAAGCTCAAAATACTGAAAACACTGAGAACAGAGAAAATGACCTAGAGGGTTATTACAATATTAAACATTCGGGGTGTTACATTCTGCCTCCCTTAAGAACATTCATCCTTGAATATAGGATAGAATGCACGATTAAGGCTAGGAACTTCATGAAATTCTGATAGCACCTTCCCTATACATCGGACTATACTACACTTGCAAACATCACAAAAACTAACCTACATAACTTACAAGGCCATCACTAGCTACAGAAAACTCATTGGGCCCCACAAGGCCATCGAAGATAGAAACTCATAATAGAAATTGAAACTTACCCCAAATGCAAGCAACTCCATTCATTTGAAATTCTATGATGCCTTGAACCAAAATCAACCTCACCAGAAGATATCCAGAGGTCTAATAATCGTGAATCTCTATTGCATGATTTGACACATCTCTATAGCATGATCTGGAAGATGAAAGAATGGTAACCAGTCCTAAATGCCTTGCAGCTTTGTGATTATAAGTGTGGTGTACAACACACCCACAAGCAAGACTCTACTAGAAATAGATTGCATACTTTCTAGGATATGACTTTCTTCTGATACCAAGTTTGTCACACCCCAAACCTCATTCTCAACTAGACCCAAGGAACTATACATTAGGAATTTCAACTTATGAAAATCCTTTCCCCCCAAGAGTCACACATACTAAACCTAAGATTTTATGCAAGGTAATCATGCCAATGCATATAGCTCCGAAGGAAATCATACATAGACCCACAGGAAAATAGTAAAGCCATAATCCATCGGAGTATATATTTTCTAATTCATAACTAGACATGGAATTCACATATAGAGAATATGAGTTCCTGACAAAGAATTACTAAAATAACACAAGATAAAATAACCCCATTTGTGATATCTACGACTAGTTCTCCGGTAGCACATCCTATGAGGAATATCACAACATTTATCCAAAGGCTCTACAAATAACCCTTTAACACTATGCTAAATTCAAAACCTCTAAAATCAAGGAATCATGCCAGAAGAAAAATAATTTCCATTTACATACCTTAGTGATTGCTTCCCGAAGCTACCACAAGCTCCATCTACCCGCTTCTCTTAGCCAAAACTTATAATTTGTCATAATTCAAAATTCACATGATACAAGAATCGAGAAAATAATGAAGAAATCATAGAACTTAGCCAAAAAAATATAACATCTTGAAACATACATATGTATGCATACATATAAAGAGCAAGAGAAGATGTTGCTATATATTGTTTTTCAAGAGCGCATGTTGAAAAAATCCCTTCTTCAAGATAAAGAAACAGATGTATGTAGACATATATATCACTAGATATGAGGAGGTTCAAAAATCAACATGTTACTTAATTAATTAAACAATTCTTAAAGTAATAAAGTTACTTTATTATAAAGGATATCCAATTAAGATATGTAATAAATGACATCACCTTGCATAAATTTGCAGCCAAGTTATTACCTCCATGTGGAGTTGTGGTGTCAATATCACATTTTTCTTAATTCCTTTACTTATGTACTTGGGTATTACATATATTTATGATAAAATATGTATAATCTGATTAATATATCACAATTAATAGAATTTTTTTTTGAATAAAGCCTACCTCATATAGTAATAATTTATTTAACATAACTAGACTTACCATCTTCGTTAAAATATTAACATATTTTAAAACTCTTATAAAACAAATACATTCATAAATATATCATAACCAAAAAATATTTTATCAAATTTTAATTTAAATCAAGTATTCTCAAACATGCACGCTGTTATAAATAAAACTCTCAAATTTAGGCTCATAAAGCTTTGATACGGGATGAAGGACAATATTAAACACCAAAAGTGTTACACTAATCCCCAGCAACGGTGAAAAAATTAATGACGCCCAAAGCCACCCTCTCAATAAAGAGATGTTGTACGTGATCATTGGCAATATAATTTACCCAACTATGAGTAGGGGTCAATCCCACAGGAATTAGGCACAGATCAATCAAATTTTGTATTTCAATTCACTATTAGCTTGCACATTGCATATAAATAATAATAAGTAAAAAATAGAGGGTTTGTTTGTAACAAGTTTGTTTGAATCAAGAGTAACCAATTAATAAAGTAACATAATTGTATCAATCAAGGATTTGAGGTCTAAGGGTGTATTTTTGATGGGGTAGTAACTACAGTTGGAATTTATAATTGTCTTCGCTTTAATTACGATATGGTAGCTTTGGTTTGGGCTATGCTCAAAGTCTCTCAACCCAAGAGTATGTCTACTTTGGGTTTTCTCAAACTCCAAAGTCAATGCATAATTTACCAACCAAATTTAGCTTGAGTGGACTAAACGATCTCTAACTTTAGCTCTTAGATGGAAAAAATTTCGAATAATCACTAATGAAATTTTACCCAATCTAATATCCATTCTCAAGAAAGATTAAACTTTGAGAAATCAATCAATATTTACAACCACCAATTTTATAATTAAAATTTAAAGAAATCATTGGACCCATAAAATATAATCAAATCTAAGAGCAATTAATCAATACCAAATCATAATTACACTCCCACTATAGAAACTCCCCTAGATATAGAATTAGCTACTCAAGGAAAGAGAAAGAGAAATTATACCCAAAGAGTGTTCCTCAATATAAGCCACTAGAAGAAATAAATTCAAATCTAAGATTGAATTAATCAATAATGGTGTTTTTCAATTGGAGAAGATGAAGTCATAAAGTACTTTTTCTCCCTAACTAGTATAATACGCAATAGAGAATGTTCAGAATTGGAATAGAATTGTTCAGATCCCTAAAATTCATCTTTGAAAATCCCAATCTCGGCTAAAAATATCTAGATAAAAATACCCTCGCATCAACACTTGCAGCTCACTTGCGGTCCACTTGCAGGCGCAATTGCCCGATTGTAATCGGCAAGTGACATGAATTATTGCCAGTGCACTATTTTGATTTGTGTGTCATTTGTGAGGAGAAAAGGCTCATTTGCGCTTTGTACTACCAAGGGCAGTTCTTCAAAATGTCACGACCCGATTTCTCAGTTTATGATAGCACCTATAACACCCCAGTAGGCGAACCAATCCCCGTAGCTCGGAACGGTTAGTAATGGGCTACTTCTCATGACCAAATTTCTCAAGTCATGATGGCACATACAACTCCCCAGTAGGCGAACCAATCCCCGTAGCCCAGAACGATTAGTAATGGGCTGCTACCTAACCAATGACGCACAACAAGCAGAAATAAGTAGAAGCTGAATATAAAGATAAGACACGCGGAAGCAACAACCCAAAATATAAATACAAATGATACTACCCCAATCCCAAGACTTGGTATCGATAGTACAGAAGCTTCTACTAGAATACCAGTGCTAGAAGTAACAAAATACAATATAAATTTGTCTCCGAATATGCAACAGTATCAGTGCAAAAGATGAGATGTAGTCAAGCCCCGACCGTCAGGCGCTCATCAGTCACAACCTGATTTCTCAGTCGAGACGGCACCTACAACCTCTCGATAGGCGAACCAATCCCTGTAGCCCGAAGCGGTTAGTAATGGGCTACTTTCTAACAGCTTAAGCGGGAGAGCAATAAATAAGCGGAAGCAACGGAACAAGATGAACAAACTTGATAACCGGAGTAATATAATGACAAAATGGAAGCTAAACCAACCCAAATCCTAGTATCATAGTATATAAGAGCCGAACTACAACAAGAGTACAAAAGGTCTAAAAAAGATATATACATAAGCTGTCTCCAAATAGTAACAGAGTGAAGAATATACAAAAGATAAACTAAGTCAAGATCTGAATGCCAAGAGCTCACCCTCAGCCTAAATGATCTAAAAACAGCTGCCCGCATGAGTCCCCGGTGCTCTAACGATGATGGCCCACACCAGGATCTGCACTAGAAGATGCAAGGGGGTAGGGTGAGCACCAAATGCGAAGTATAAGGTACCTAGAAGGTATCATAGGCCGACTGGGCACATATAAGGTAAAAGAACAGTAGCAGGCAGAGTAGAAATAAATGGTCACATAAGTCAACGATAAAGTACACAGGAACAAGCCCAGAGGGAAGACAACAAAAAACAACAAGCAGGGATAGCAAATAGAATATATACATGGAAAACACGGGTGAAAATAAGAACAACTCACCTGGGATCCTCGCAACAACAATATATATAGATAAGTCTAGAAATGGACGGTATACCGGTAACCTCAAGTATAAGGAATGGGAGAGAAATGCAAAGAAGGCATGCTCAGAAACAGTAATAGTAACCACACTAGTCATAACAAACAGTCACCAAGAACCCCTCTGTAACCAAGCTCTAACCACACTAATCACAACAATCTCATTCTAGAAACCAACAGCCCCATTGTAACCAATCTCACGCTCAAGACAGAAGTAATGTGATAAGACTCTACCTACAGCCCCTCAGCCGCCCATACAACTGAGGGATGCAAAGAAGTGAAAACAAACCCTCCGGCATCCCATACTACAGGAGCGTACAATCAACAATCAACAGACAAGGGTGGAACCTCATGCAGATGAATGATATGATGCCATGCTAAGTACAAGTGATCAAAGTACCGTATGTCACCCGCTTTTGGTGACCCATAAGGCCCAGAAGATGGGATCCATGGAAGGTCCCACCCGTATACCACTACTACACAGTATACCCTCCCTCCGGCAACGGCAACTCGTAGCTTTTGGTCCGAAATGGCAAGGTCCATAGAGGCCCCTGACCAACATACTAGATGCCTCGCATCCTCGAAACAATCCCCAAGTAAAGATGCCTGGAGGGTATCCAGGTCTAAAACAGTAAGCCCAAAAGCTGTAGTACTCGGCCCTGCCTAGTCCAGCAACACCCCGGATGCTGTAGTATAAAAGTAAGGCACCCGACCCCGTTGAGCCCAGGAAAGTGGGACTATTGATAGAATGTCTTTTGAAACTTTATCTACCCCACGAAGATCCACAAGACAAGACAAGACCATTTCCAAATCATTTCCATCGAAAATGGCCCCCCCGGGTCATGCAAGATTTAAAAAACAGTTCTAGAAGGCCCAAAAGCCAAACCATAGTAAAATGTGGGAAAACCTCTCTATATGCATGTAAATGGCATGAACAAACACACAATAGCCACCACGCAACTCACAATCAACCTATTAGCCCTGCACATGCTTCGAAGCTACTCAACAAGAATAACCAGCCTAGAAGGGTAATTCTATGTCCGAGACTCCGGACATTCCCAATAATCCCACCATCTATGTTCCAGAGTCAATAAGACCTCACAGGACCGCAAGGGTAGTAATATCAATTTACAAGAATACTATACACAATGGAGGAAAAAATAGAACATATTATGGAAAAGTGATCAAGGTCTGTGGTACCAACGTAATAACCCAACCCAAGGATGCCAACTAGTAGAATTTTACCCGATATATGCGAAGTCTAGGGAGTTAAGTCGTAACCTACCTGTCGTCTGATGACAAGCTTCCCGAACAACTAGGTCCAAGCTCGAAATGCTCCGAGAACTCCCAAACGATAATCAAACTATCAAATTCATGAATAAGAAGTTAAGATGAGTCCAACAATACCCATATTGCTACAACTATAGACGGGTCAATATCTGGGTCAGAAGCAGGCCCGCAGGGCCCACAACCCGACACTAAAAATGAAAAGAGTCACGACGACCCCAAAGGTGCCATGAAGCCATGCTCTAAATTTGAGTACAATTGACCAAGAGGAAGGGCGCCAAATCATCCCGCAAAGATTAGGATTTAAAGAGAGGAATTTCGGCAAATAAAACGGAAATTGGGCAAGAAATACTTACCACAAAGGCAAAAACCCGAGTCAAGAAGGAAAATTTACCACTCCCACGAGCATGCACCAACTAGACGGCCAGAATTCACAAGGAAACCTCAAGCTTTAGAGGAGAGCATCAATGGAGGTTTTAGGAAATTTTATGAGAAGAGAGAGCTTACCAAACGATAAAGGAGCGCGGAAAATCCACAAACAATCGACTCCCCAAGGCCTAGAATCAATATGGAGCAATTTGGGAGAGAGGAAATAAAGTTTAGAGTGAGAAAAATGAGCTGCAATGGATGGAGAAATGCACTTTCATCTATTTATAGTTGCAGGAAAAAGGCCAGCGCTATCGGCGCTAGGCCAGCACCAATAGCGCTAAAGGGGTGGCAGACGCCTAAGTGCTATCGCGCTGGGAGGGCTGCGATCAGGCTGAAGGTTGGCAGGCGTTGAGGCGCGATCGCGCTGGCCTTGGCGCGATTGTGCTTAAGGCTAGGATGCAACTATTTTTTTGCAACTTTTTGAGAACTCCACAGGGTGTTCCGGGTACAATCGGAAACCAATATTCAAAAACCAATAATTCTAACAGAGTGGAAACGACATTCCGGACTCAACAGAATTGATGAAACTAACATACGAGGTCATTTCGGGGAAATTTTAACCCAAGTCAACACTAATTAAAAGGAACTCAAGGGCTCAAAATGAGTCTGGCTCACTCTAAACCCGAATCAACCATCTTCTGAGCCCAAACTCAACATTCCAGAGCTAATGGAATCGTCCGATTTTGAATCCGACACTCCAATCATCGAAAGTCACCTGAAGTTACACTTTCAACTCCCAATGGCCTGAAAACTGAGAAACCCATACAAAACCCATACCGAAAGTTCTCACACCTCAACTAAAGGCCCAACTAGACCAAACTCATCGCTCCGGAGCTAACAAAACTGTTAGAATTCAATTCCGAGAACGTTAGCCAAGAATGTTGACCAAGGTCAACGATTTTCTAAGTTTAAGCTCTAAAATAGGCAAACAACCAAAATGACCATACGAATGACCAGGGCACCAAACCACCGGTCCTAGTAAGACATAAATGACTTAGGGTCGCTACAGGAAGGCTCTAATAGTGCAATAAATGCGTAAATGCGAAGATGACCGAAAGGGTCATCACAATATCCACTACTAAAAAGACTTTCATCCTCGAAAGTCAAGAAGAAGGGAGTACTTGTAGGCTCGAACAACTACGGATACTGAGCACGCAAATCACTCTCGGTCTCCCAAGTAGCCTCCTCGACCGAACGGTGACTCCACTAAACTTTCACAAGCGAAATCTCCCTAGATCTCAACCTCATGATATCTCTGGCCAAAATAGCTATCGGCTCCTCAACAAATGATAACCTCTCATCCAACTGAACTGAATCCCCATGCAACACATGAGACTTATCTGGTACATATTGGCACAACATCGAGACATGAAATACTGGGTGAATAACTGAAAATATCGGAGGCAATGCTAACATGTAGGCAACACTACTAACCCTCTATAGAATCTCAAATGGCCCAATGAACCTGGGGCTAAGCTTACCCCTCCGACCAAATCTCATCACGCTCTTCACGGGTGATACATGAAGGAAAACTAGGTCACCAACACTGAACTCCAAGGCACGAAGTCTACGATCAGCGTAGCTTTTCTGCCTACTCTAGGCTGCTCTAAGCCTATCCTAGATCAAAAAGACTCGGTCCAAGGAATCTCTGAGCAAATTCGTACTCTGCGGTCTGAACACCAACCCATCAAACCAACCAATGGGTGATCTGCAATGCCTATCATACAAACCTCGAAAGGTGCCATGCCAATGCTCAAATGAAATTTATTATTATACGCAAACTCACCCAATGGCACAAACTGATCCCATGAACCTCCAAAGTCAAGTACACAGGCCTGAAGCATGTCTTCCAGGACCTGAATAGTCCTCTCGGACTGGCCATCTATCTGAGGGTGGAATGCAGTACTAACCTAAACCTCTGTACCCAAATCCCTCTGTATAGCTCTCCAAAACTGAGAAGTGAACTGAGTGTCGCGGTCTGAAATGATAGAAGCTGGGACCCCGTGCAACCATACAATCTCATAAATGTAGATCTGAGCTAACCTCTCTGCCCCATAGAAAGTCTGAACCGGCAAGAAATGCGTTGACTTAGTCAGCCTATCCATGATCACCCAAATGGAATCAAACCTCTGAGTAGTACGAGGCAAACCAACAACAAAGTCCATAGTAATACCTTCCCACTTCCACTCCATAATGGGAAGTCGCTGCTTCAAGCCACCCGATCTCATGTGCTCAAACTTCACCTGCTGACAGTTCAAGCACCAAGATTCAAACTCTGCCACATCCTGCTTTTTACCACCCCACCACTAAAGCTGCCTTAGATCTCTATACATCTTTGTTGCACCAGGATGAATGGAGTATGTGGAACAATGTGCCTCATGGAGTATCAACTAAATCAAATCACCAACTCTCGAAACACAAAGTCGACCCTTAAACCTCAGAACCTCATCAGAGCCCAAGGTAGCCCAGCTGGGCCTCACCCCAAACCATCTGATCACGAAGGTAACACAAACTCTGATCCTCAAACTGATGGCTCTGAATCTGATCAACTAGAGTCGAGCGAACCTCAATACTGGCAAGAACTCTGCTAGGATCCGATAAGTCAAGCCTAACCAAACGGTTAGCCAAGGACTGGATGTCCAAGGCCAATGGTCGCTCCGAAGATGAAAGTGAAGCTAGGTTACCCATACTCACCACCTTCTGACTCAAGGCATCCGCTACCACATTTGCCCTGCCCAGATGGTATAAAATAGTGAAGTCGTAGTCCTTCAGCAACTCAATCCATCTCTTCTGCCTCGAGTTTAGCTCATGCTGACTCGTAATGTAATGAAGACTATGATGGTTGATGAATATCTCACAATGAACTCCATACAGATAGGGCCTCTAGATCTTGAGCGCGAAGACTACCGCCGCTAACTCTAACTCATGAGTGGGGTAGTTTCACTCGTGAACCTTTAGCTGCCTCAATGCATATGCTATCACTCGACCCTGCTGCATCAACACACAACCAAGACTGACCCCTGAAGCATCACAATACACGAAGAATCCCTGACCCTCAACTGGCAAAGTCAGAATTGGTGATGAAGTCAATAAGGCCTTAATCCTCTAAAAGCTATCCTCATACTGATCAGACCACTGAAATAGAACATCCTTCCTAGTCAGCATAGTCAAGGGTGCTGCTATGGAAGAAAATCCCTTAACGAACCATCTGTAGTAACTGGCTAACCCAACAAAGCTGTGAACCTCGGTAGGAGTGATAGGTCTAGGCCAATCACGAACCACATAAATCTTACCCGGATCTACTGTAATCCCATCCTTAGACACACGTGTCCTAGGAATGCAACTGACTCAAGCCAAAACTCACACTTTGAGAACTTGGTATAAAGCCTATGATCTCTCAAAGTCTGAAGTACGGTCCTCAAATGATGCTTATGCTCGTCCCTACTACTCGAGTATATCAGAATGTCATCAATAAAGACTATCACAAACATATCCAGGTATGGGCTAAGCACCCTATGCATCAAATCCATAAAGGCTACGGGGGCATTAGTCAACCTAAAAGACATCACTAGGAACTCATAATGGCCATAAAGTGTCCTGAATGCTGTCTTAGGGATATCCTCCGCCCTAATCCTCAACCGGTGGTAGCCGGACCTCAAATTAATCAGAGAAAACATGGCGAAACCCTGAAGCTGATCAAATAGGTCATCAATCCTCGGCATCAGATACCTATTCTTTACTGTCACCTTATTCAGCTGCCGATAGTCAATAGACATCTGCATCGACCCATCCTTCTTTTTCACGAATAGGACAGGAGCACCCCAAGGAGACACACTCGGTCTAATAAACCCCTTAGCTAACAAATCCTGGAGCTGCTCCTTAAGCTCTCTCAACTCAGCAGGAGCCATACTATAGGGAGGGATAGAAAAGGGCCTGGTGCCTGGCTCTAACTCAATGGAGAAATCAATATCCCTCTCAGGTGGAAAGCCTGGCAGGTCGGTAGGAAACACATCTAGGAAGTTTCTAACCACAGGAATAGAGTTAGGAGATGTAGGGTCAGCACTAGCATCTCGGACATATGCTAGATAAGCTAAACACCCACGGGATATCATCTTGCTAGCTTAAAGACAACAAATGATCCCAGACGATGAATGGCTAACAGAACCCTGCCACACAACCGAGGATACACTGGGCACTGCTATGGAAACGGTCTTGGCATAGAAATCTAAAACCACACGGTGAGGGGATAACCAGTCCATGCCCAGTATCATAACAAAGTCTAATATATCAAGATTCATCAAGTCAGCCCACGTATCCAAATCACCAACAAATATCACACAGGATCTCACAATCTGATCCACTACTAAAGAATCTCCTACTGGGGTCAAAATAGAAATAGGCACAAACAATAGCTCACTAGACAACCCCAAACAAGGAAGAAAGTAGGCAGATATATACGAACAAGTGGATCCAGGATCAACAAAGCATAAGCTAGATGTCGACATACAGAAATCATACTTGTGATCACAGCATCCGAGGCCTCTGCTTCCGGTCTCCCAGGGACCACATAGAACTGACGATGACCTCCTTATGCCTGACCACCATCCCTAGAACCTGCTCTGCCACGCAAAACACCACCTCTGCCCTGACCATCGCCTCCCCGAGCCAGTGGCCGAACAGAGTGAAAAGGCTGAACCGTACCCCGCTGGGGGCAATCTCTAGCTTAATTGCCACCAACTCCTCACTCATAATAGGTTGTACCCCGCTGGGGAAAATCTCTTGCAAAATTACCACTAATACCACACTCATAGCACAGCCCTAAAGGCCCACCCTATCGAGACGGACCCGCTGAACCAGTGTGGCCACCTCGGCCTGATGCCCTAGAAGGAGTACCCCTCCCAGAATGACCATTGTGACCATGCTGACTGCTCTGACCCTGCTCCAACTCAGAACCCAAAGCCTGAAGTGAAACCTGGACTGGTCGACTAGACTAACCCAGATTCCGCTGTGGATGATAACCTCGGCCCCACTGGCCAGAACCTCTACCACCATGCCAAGAACAACTATAACCACCCTGATGTAGAGGCCTCTTATCTCTGGCCCCGGTATCATGACAGCGCGAATCCTCAACTGTACGGGCATAGTCTGCAATGGCCTGAAATGACTGACCACTAGCAACTAGTATCTCTGCAGGCTCTCTGAACTCTCTTCGCAACCCCCAAACAAATATATGAATCTTGTCGGTCTCAGTAGGAATAATCATGGCCCCAAATGGATCAAGCTGATGGAAACGGGTCTCATACTCTGAGGCAGTCCTAGAATCCTGGGAAAGTCTAGCGAAATCCTCCCTCTGACGCTCTCTATCGCTCTGTGGCAAGAACTTGGCCAAAAAAAGGCCTCATAAAACTCGGACAAGGTCAATAAAGGTGACGTAGAAGTCCTGGAAGTAACTTGTGCTCTCCACCATAACTTTGCTGGACCCTCCAGCTGATATTAAGTATAGCCAACCCTGTGAGTCTCTAATAACCCCAAGTGATGCAACATCTCCTCACAGGTGGTGATAAAATCGTGGGGGTCCTGACCCTTTGTACCAGTAAATCTTGGCGGTGTCAATCTCAGAAATCTACCCAAGGCCTTCTGCTCCCCATCTGTCATGGCGGGGCGGGGAGTAAGAGTCTGGGACACCGATGGGACTGGGACAACCTCAGCACGGGAAGCTGCAGTAACAGGATACGCTCTTGAACTCTGAACACCCAGGGCTGCCCCCTGAGCAGATGCATGTGCTGCTTCAGAAGGACGCTCCCCAATCATGCCCAATAGCTGAACAAGTAACCCCCAAACATCTGAAGACTAAGCTTGGGCTGAAGCTGGCATAGAAACTGATGCTGGATATGTCACTGGAGCTGGTAGTACCTAGGCCGTCCCCGGGTCCACATGCTGATGCTCTAGAGCTAACTCTGGCTCGTAGTCATACTCTGGCTCTATAATAATTCTAGCGGCCCTAGTAGGTGCTGCTACTCTGGGACGACCTCTAGCCTTGCCCTTGCGACCACCCCGACCCCTAATTGGAGTCGGAGGTGAAGGGGCAGAAGGCTCTCCTCCGCCTGAAGCTGACAATCTTGTATGAACCATCTGCGGAAGAGTGAACCAGAACAAGTGAGATTTCCAGGAACCTTCAAGGATACTACGCACAAAACAGAAGCAAGAAAAGTCCATTTCCCTAAGATGTCACTATAGCCTCCCAAAGATTAAGCACGAACGTCTCTGCCCCGATCCATAGGACTCTACTAGACATTGGATTCTATACCGATGACACCGCTGAACCTAGCGCTCTGATACCAAGCTTTCACGACCCAATTTCTCGATTGTGATGGCACCTACAACCTCCCGGTAGGTGAACCAATCCCCGTAGCCCTGAACGGTTAGTAATGGGCTACTTTCTAACAGTTTAAGTGGAAGAACAATTAGTAAACGAAAGCAAGGGAACAAGATGAACAAACTGGATAACCGAAGTAATATAAATACAAAACGGAAGATAAACCAACCCAAAACCTGGTATTATAGTATATAAGAGCCAAACTACAACAGGAGTACAGAAGGTCCAAAAGAGATATATACATAAGTTGTCTCTGAATAGTAACAGAGTGTAGAATATACAAAAGATAAACTAAGTCAAGATCTGAACGCCAAGAGCTCACCCTCAGCCTGGATGATCCAAAAAAAGTTTCCCGCACGAGTCTTCGGTGCTCTAACGGCGATGGCCCACACCAGGATCTGCACCAGAAGATGCAGGGGGTAGGGTGAGCACCAAATGCAAAGCATAAGGTACCCAGTAGGTATCATAGGCTGACTGGGCACATATAAGGTAAAAGAACAGTAGCAGGCAGAGTAGAAATAAACGGTCATATAAGTCAACGATAAAGTACATAGGAACAAGCCCAGAGGGAAGACAACAGAAAGCAACAAGTAGGGCTAGAAAATAGAATATATACATGGCAAACACAGGTGAAAATAAGAACGACGCACCTGGGATCCTCGCAACAACAGTATATACAGATAAGTAGAAATTGATGGTATACCGGTAACCTTAAGTATAAGGAATGGGAGAGAAAAGCAAAGTAGACATCCTCAGAAATAGTAATAGTAACCACAGTAGTCATAACAAACAGTCACCAACAGCCCCGTTGTAACCAAGCTCTAACCACACTAATCAAAACAATCTCATTCCAGAAACCAACAACCCCAATGTAACCAATCTCACGCTCAAGACAGAATTAATGTGATAAGACTCTACCTACAGTCTCTCAGCTGCCCATACAATCGAGGGACGCAAATAATTGAAAACAAACCCTCCGACATCCCATACTATCAAAGCGTACAATTATCAATCAACAGACAAGGGTGGAACCTCACGCATATGAATAATATGATGCCATGCTAAGTACAAGTGATCAAAGTACCATATTTCACCCTCTTTCAGTGATCCATAATACCCAGAATATGGGATCCATAGAAGGTCCCACCCGTATACCACTACTATATCGTATACCCTCCCTCCGGCACCCGCAGCTCGCAGCTTCTGGTCCAGAATTGCAAGGTCCATGGAGGCCTCCGACCAACATACTAGATACCTCGCATCCTCAAAACATTCCTCGAGTAAAGCTACCTGGAGGGTATCCAGGTCTAAAATAGTAAGCCCAAAAGCTCTATTACTCGGCCCCACCTAGTCCAGCAACACCCCGAATGTTGTAGTATAAAAGTAAGCTACCCGACCCCATCGAGCCCAGGAGAGTGGGACTATTGATAAAATGTCTTTTAGAACTTTCATTAGCCCAGGAAGATCCACAAGACAAGCCAAGACCGTTTCCAAATCATTTCCATCGAAAATGGGCCCCCCGAGCCATGCAAGGTTTAGAAAACAGTTCTAGAAGGCCGGAAGCCAAACCATAGTAAAATGTGAGTAAACCTCTCTATATGCATGGAAATGGCATGAACAAACACACAATAGTTGCCCCGCAACTTACAATCAATATATCGGGTCTGCACAGACTCCGAAGCTACTCAGCAAGCATAACCAGCCTAGAAGGGTAATTCTATGTCCGGGACTCGCGGACATTCCCAATGATCCCACCGTCTATGTTCCAGAGTCAACTAGGCCTCACAGGACCACAAGGGTAATAATATCAATTTACAAGAATACTACACACAACAGAGGAAAGAACGGAACGGATCATGGAAAAGTGGTAAAGGTCTGTGGTACCAACCTAATAACCCAACCCAAGGATGCCAACTAGTACAATTTTACCCGATATATGTGAAGTCTAGGGAGTTAAGTCATAACCTACCTGTCGTCCGATGACAAGATGCCCAAACAACCAGGTCTAAGCTCGAAACGCTCCGACAACTCCCAAACGACAATCAAACTATCAAATTCACGAATAAGGAGTTAAGACGAGTCCAACGATACCCATATTGCTATAATTGTAGCCAGGTTGATATCCGGGTTAGAAGAGGGCCCGCAGAGCCCACAACTCGAATCCAAAAATGAAAAGAGTCACGACGACCCCAAAGGTGGCAAGAAGCCATGCTCTAAATTTGAGCACAATTGGCAAAGAGGAAGGGCTCCAAATTAGCCCGCAAAGATTGGGGTTTAAAGAACTGAATTCCGGAAAATAAAACGGAAATTGGGCAAGAAATACTTACCACAAAGGCAAAAACCCAAGTCAAGAAGGAAAATCTACCACTCCTATGAGCATGCACCAACTGAACGGCCAAAATTCACAAGGAAAACTCAAACTTTCGAGGAGAGCATCAGTTGATGTTTTAGGAAGTTTTAAGAGAAGATGGAGCTTACCAAACGACGAAGGAGCACAAAAAATCCACAAACAATCGACTCCCTAAGGCCTAGAATCAATATGGAGCAATTTGAGAGAGAGGAAATTGATTTTAGAGTGAGAACAATGAGCTGCAATGGCTGGAAAAATGTACTTTGAGCTATTTATAGTTGCAGTAAAAAGGCCAGTGCTATGGGCGCTAGGCCAGCGCCAACAACATTGAAGGGGTGTCAGGAGCCTCAGCGCTAACGCGCTGGGAGGGGCGCGATAATGCTGAAGGATGGTAGCCGCGATCGCACTGGCCTTGGCCCAATAGCGCGGAAGGCTGGCCTGCAACCATTTTTCTACAACTTTTTGAGAACTCCACGGGGTGTTTCGAGCACAATCGGAAATCAATATTCAAAAACCATTAATGCTAACAAAGTGGAAACGACATTCCGGAGTCAATGGAATCGACGAAACTTCCATACGAGGTCATTTCGGGAAAATGTTGACCCATGTCAACACTAACAAAAAGGAACTCAAGGGCTCAAAATGATTCTGGCTCACCCAAAATCCGAACCAACCATCTTCCTAGCCCAAACTCAACATTCCAGAGCTGATGGAATCGTCGAATTTTGAATTCGACACTCCGATCATCGAAAGTCACCCGAAGTTACACTTTCAACTCCAAATGGCCTAAAAACTGAGAAACCCACAAAAAACCCACACCGGAAGTTCTCAAGCCTCAACTAAAGGTCCAACTAGACCAAACTCATTGCTCCGGAGCTAACAGAACTGTCAGAATTCAATTTCGAGCATGTTAGCCAAGAATGTTGACCAAGGTCAACGATTTTCTAAGTTTAAGCTCTAAAACAGGCAAACGGCCAAAACGACCAACTGAACGGCCAGGGCACTGAACCACCGGTCCCAGCAAGCCATAAATTACTTGGGACCGCTAAAGGAAGCCTCTAACAGTGCAATAAATGCGTAAACCCAAAGATGACCGAAAGGGTCATCACATCATCCTAGACTTGAATATCCCGAAAACTGCACGAGTCTCTAATAGGATCAATGGTGAATGCTCAACTAATATCTGCATTAGAAAGATGCAAAAGTGTAGTATGAGCACCAAGTCAATGGGTACTCAGTAGGCATCATTGGTCGACTGAGCGCACATAAGATATAAAAACAGTAAGTAGCAGATAGCAAGAAAGTAGTCACGGAAGCAATAGATAAAGAAAAGGAACTAGAACGGAGAATAGGCAACCAAGAGTTATAATCATACAATCCTAGCACTAAAGATATACATAACACAGAAACATAGGTGTAAGAAAGAAGGACGCACCTAGGATCCTTGCAACAACAATATAAGTAAATAAAGAGAGAGAGAGTTTAGAAAATGGCGGTATACAGGTAACCTCAATTAAAAAGGAAAGAAGGAAGGCAATCCAACATAATCAAACTATAAGGGATACACTAACAGAAACATGCTTTTAACACCAACTATCAAGATAAGTGTAAATCAGGATCAATCTTACAAATACAAACCTAGAGCAGAATAACTAAACCACCATAACCGATAGCTACTACCCAAAATCATGACAAGGAATAGAACCATAAACCCACAATCTTCTCAGAAGACCACACAACAGTGCCTCAATAGCAGAGGACTCACTAGCCCCTCAATACTCAAGCCCAAACTTGGAGCCTCAACAGGCTAAAACTTACCAATCCATCCAGAACCAAGGACCACGACAAGCTCTACAAAATGACAGAAGTAATAATCTACCTACAGTCCCAAAGGCCGCCCACACAATCGCGGAATGCAATCAAGTGAAAACAAACCCTCTGGCTGCCCAAACAATCAGAGCGTACACAGAACACACAACAAACAAGGGTGGAATCCGAGTGAAATATGCATAATTATGATGAATCTCATGTAATAGTAATTGGTATATTCCTCTTCAGGTACCTCACAGGCCCATATAGAGGTAGGACCCATGGAAAGACTCTACCCGTGTACCTCTACTCTACTGTACACCCTTTCTCCTACCGCATGCGTCAACTCGTAGCCAGTTTCCCAGGAATGGAAAGTCCATGGAGGTCTACCCCTCGACCACATACAAAACTGCACAATCTCAAGTGTAGCTCAAAACTCAAAATCTCGTAGTACATGCCCGGCTTCGACTCGGGTCTAAAAAAGTGGTAGTAATCTCAAGGACCCTCTCAAAGGGTGCCCGACGTACACTCAGGTCTAAATCAGTGATAAAAATTTGAATAACCCCCCCCCAAAAGGGTGCCCAGAGCATATCCGGGTCTAAATCAATAATAAAATCAAGTCTGGTGCTCTGCCCAGCAGAGCCTAGTATCAGTAGAAAAACCTAGTGTAAAATCATCCGAAATCCTATTTTTATTATCAAGTATACCAAAAAGGGGGCCCCGGGGCCATGCAAGTTTGGGAAAAACTGTCTATGGTGTCTCGCAGCCAAAACCAAAGTAAAACATGCAGGGAAAACCTTTTCCATTGATGATATGCTCGCACACAAATATAAATTAGCCCAACGGCTCACAAATATTTCCTATCGTTCTTGCAGAGGCTCAACAGCTCTACAACAGTCAAAACCAGCCTAAAAGGATATCTCTATGTCTAGGACTCGCGGACATTCCCAAATAAGCCACCATCTATTTTCCAGAGTCAATACAAGGCCACACAGGACCACAAGGGTAATATACAATACTGATACGAATACTAAAATCAACATACAAAATAATGGACAGAAAAGGCGGTCAAGTTCTAGGGTACCAACCTATAACAACCCACCCAAAGATGCTAATTAATGCAGTTATAGCCTATAAACACAGAGTCTAGGTAGGGAAAGCCATAACCTACCTGTCGTCCGAAGAATAGTTGTGGGGACGATGTTGTCTGGGTTCGAACTGCTCTGGGAAGCTCCAAATAGCAAAACCACTATCAACACAATAATCTATACATTAAAACAAGATTAAAGATACCCATATTGCTATAATAATAGTCGGGTCGAAATTCGAGTCACAAATGGGCTTGTGGGTCCCGCAACCCAAAAATGGAAATTAAAAACACACACGTGTTGCTTACCATCTTGGGAGCACATGCTCAAAAACTGAGCGGAAACGGACAGCAATTGGGGCTCAAAATAGCCTGCTCAAGTCAAGAATTAAGGATGGAACTTCACGAAATAATTCCAGAAATTAATCAAAAGAGACTTACCACCATGAGAAGACGAGCTAAGGGAGTGAGAACTCATAATCCAAGATCATGCAAAGCTCAATAGGGCAGATTCTACAAGAATCCCAAGCTTTTGAAAGTAAGCAACAACGGAGGATTTAGAAAAATAAGAGAAGAAAAGGTTGGGGAAGAAGACTTACCAATAGCCGAGGGAACACGGATTTTTGATGAGCAAATGATTCCCCAAGTTCAAGAACTAATTTGGAGCAATTTGGTAGAGAGAATTTGTGTTTTAGAGTAGGAAAAATATGAGGAATAAGCTGGAAAAATGAAGGCCAAAGAATTATATAGTTGTTGGTCGCTGGTAAGTTCTATCACGCTAAAGGAGCGCAATCGCGCTGAAGGAAACATCACAGACTAGCGCTATCGCGCTACAGGAGCGCGATCGCGCTGAAGGGGAAATCACAGGCCAGCTATTGTGCTAAAGGAGCATGATCGCGCTGAAGTCCACTAGAACTAGAAAAACCAGCAATAGTCAAAACTTCTACGGGGTATTCCGAGCACAATCGGAACTCGATACTCAAAAACAAATAGTGTTATTAGAGTGGAAACAACGTTCAAGAGTTAACAGAATCGACGAAACTTCCATACGAGGTCATCTCGGAGGAATGTTGACCCAAGTCACACTAACCAAAGCCAACCAAACACCTGAAATAAGCCTGGATCACCTGGGACCCGAACCAAGCAGCTACCTAACGCAAACTTGGCATTCCGGAGCAACTGGCGCTGATGGAATTTCTATCCGAGGCCGTCTTCTCCGAATGTTAACCAAAGTCAACCAAACAAGTCTAACTAGCCTTAAAACATAGAATGAGAGAGAATTCCAAGATGAAAAGTTCCCGAATCCTGACCAAAGGTCCCTCTAGAACAAAGTCCATGCTTCAAAGCTAACAGAATTGTCAGAATTTGATTCCGAGTACTTTCACCAAGAATGTTTACTGAAGTCAATGATTTCAAAGGCTTAAAGCTCTAAAACCAGGAATGGACAAAAAGACCAATCAGGTGGCTCGGGCACTGAACTACCGATCCCAGCAAGCCATAAATGACTTGGGGCCACTTCAAGCAAGCTCTAATGGTACAAGAAAGGCGAAAATGCGTAAATGACTGGAAGGGTCATTACATCATCCACTACTAAAAAGACTTTTGTCCCCGAAAGTCAAGAAAGAAGGAAAGAATAGAGATTAAAAGAACAGCGAATACAAAGCCCGCACTACTCTCTCGAATAACCCGAATAGCCTCCTCGACTAGACGACACCCAACAAAACCAACCAATGCAACCAAGCCTAAAACTCATTACTAGACAAGCTAGATTCCAAAACTCTAACTCATGAACTCCAAGGGACTGCCAACCTAAACTGAACCTGGGTAATGTCAACCGATAAGCACCGACACCACACCAAAACCAGAGAAGCAAGGCGATTAACACACAGAACTCAAATCTTCGAAACCCCAACCAAGTTTATCAGAAATTCTTTCAACCCAAAACTCTAACTCATGAACCCGCTGATCTACAAAACCTTTTTATTCTGAACTGAATCCTTTTGTACCATAACAGGATATTGCATACAAGTCGAACACTCAAACCACCCTCGAGGCATTAACTAACACACCAGAGATCCACAGTTTTCGCTTATACTCTACTACAAACAAAGTCAACTTTTATACTCAAGTTATATCAAAGTCAAACTATAGTCTACTAGCCTTTGCCATCTAAGATAACAACCCGTAGCATATTATCGGAAACTAGAGTTAGCTGCCCCGACTGACCATCAACCATCGAACGAACATTTTTGCTTACATCAAACTAGATACCTGGACCCTGCTGAACTTTGCACACCATGGTTAGGAAGTGCATGAATGAACACCCTATGTTGATGGAGAAACTTCAAAACTGTAGGACGAAACCAACATCGCTGAACTGGACCCAATCTAAATTAACTGAATACGAAGGCACCAGGAAAATTTGCCCAATAGATCCAAACAAGAACCAAGATCTTGGAAGAAGTATGGTAAGCCTACCACGAAGTACGAAATCACCAACTAAGCTCCAAACTCTAAGAATGCCATTGCTACCCCGAATACTCAAACATTATTCGTAAATGAAATCGCCTTTCAACTCTCACCTTAGGAAGAATTCCACCATGCAACGAATATCAAGTCCAAACACCCCAAAGGAAAAGGAAGGGGTGTCTGAAGCCCAAGGTTGCCATTTAGCCATAGAAATTTGTATATACTTCCAACTCCCCCCTTTGGCACTGAATCAACCGCTACACTATAACAACACACAAATCAACCACCTGGAAGCACACCACATAACGAACTCTTAATTCATGCTGGTTGAGTTTAACCAATACTAGAACCCTTCGCAAAAGACAACCCTTGAAGAATAAACTAAACAAGCTTATAAACTCCAGGCGAATAAAGGAAACATAAACCTCAGAGTGTCATTAAAGCCCAAGAATAGGCTCGCTAGTATCAACCCGCACAACCTGACCACGAACAATACATCGTCGCTAATTTTGGAACTTATTCCACTGCATCTTGTCCAACCAAGATGGAAGACATTTTTTACCATGAAGAGCACCGCTAAAATCAGGATTATCCAACCTAAAACATAGGTTAGCCGTGGACTAGGTGCCCAAGGCCAATAGCCACATTCAAAACTGAAGTAAAGAAGCTAAGTTGTCCAAACTCAATGCCTTCCAACCCAAGAAGTTGCAACCGAAAGAACCAACCACGAACCATCCGGAGTAGTTTGCTAGCCCATGCTTTTGAAACACAATGCTGATTTATTAACCAGTGCCCCTGTCAAACCCATATGCTGCCAATAAATCCTTATGAACCGAAGCCAACTAGGATTGAATATGCAAGTCGCCAAAACCATAGCTGCTACTGAAATCTCAAACCAATCAAAGTAAAATCACTACAATCTGTAACCGGCTGAATCAAATCACGAACACACGATCCCAAAGCAAACCTTTATCTTCACCTCAGTCAACTACTGAAGCATATAAGCACGAATAAGGAGTCATCTCCCTCCTTTTTTGACTAAACAAAGACCTTTCTGTAGCATATACTGAACCTTACAAACTCCTTCTCAAATAAAATCTAGAGTCATTACCTTAGTTCTCACATCTATATTTTCAAACTTAATAAAGCAGGGGAAGAATGGGATGGATGCCCAACTCACCCAAAATGCTACAAGTACAACTCCGCCACGAGGTTACTGTCAACACTTAGTCAAAAATGCTGAAGCCAAAACACTCGATCATGATGCCACAATCAAACTTAGTTCTATCAACCGGAATAAGGGAGAGCAAGAAAAGAATTCAACCAGGCTTAGAACAAAAGGAAACCACGGAAACCAACCAACCCTGCTAACTTACCAAGCCAAATTACTTAGGAAGGTCGATTTTGATCACCTGAGAAAAGAAACACTGACCAATTCTCACTAGCATAACCAACACCTCTCATCTCAAGATAGAAGCTCAACTTCAACGCAACTATCGGTAATACCAAACCAAAACAAGAACCTCTAGCCACGCTAGATAATAACCTAGGCAATCAACCATCTAGGAACGCTCAAAAGGGAAGACTCAGCACAAGTCTAGAGCCACAGCAAATTAGAAAAATAAACCCAACAAAAAATAGACTAACAAGAACTACCCACGAGCTACAACTCCGGGTAAAACACCTCACAAGGATAACTCACCCCCATCCACTACTAAGGAATAAACTACCATAAAAACAATACACAAACACTACAACTCAGGTAGCCAAACAACTAAATAAGTAGTAGGTAGGCATATAAGCAAATAAATGATAGAAGGGAAGGAATCGTAACACGTGTAGTATTATCATAAGTCAAAGGTAACAAGAGCCTTACCTGGAGCAATGATATCAGGAACCTCTACCTCGGTCCCACCAAGAGGGGCATCGGACTGACGGGGTCTAACTCTGGACTGAGTAGTCGAAGCTGAACGCTTTGTCGTCCCTTGCCGGGAACAAGCTCTATAAAAGTGACCAACTTCCCCACAATCATAAAAATAGGTTGACCAGGATACATAATTCTTGGGGAATTCCTAGCAAAATGTCCACGCTCACCACATCGAAAATAGCCTCTACCAGAGGAAATCTGATGGGAAGATCTCACTAAACCTGACCGGCCATCACAACCTACACACTCTGAAGGCAAACCCCAAAGGATATGATCTTAAACCTATCTACTCTGCTTAACCTTCCCTACACAACCACTCTCTGGAACCTGTGGAGCAACTGAAACTGGCCTGGTAGAAAAGAAGCAATGGAACCTATCTCTGGTGGAGAATCCCTTACCTCAAGTTTGAGAACCTCGGGAACTATCCTGGCAATGATGTTTCTTAGAACTACCTCCATAAGCCTCACGGAATAAACCCTTGATAGCCTAAGCATGATCAACTACCTGAAGAAAGGTAGTCCCAATCATAACCAAATGCTCGGTCGCCAAGCGGAGCGGTGAAATCAAATCTCTAACAAAGCTCTAAACCCTATCAAATTCTGATGGCACAGTCTTAACAGTATGCCTAACCATCTCATGAAATCTTGCCTCATACTCCAATACCAATAGACAACCCTGCTGAAGAACCGGTGTAGCTATAAATCCAATCGGAGGCTAGGCTGACCCCATACCCCTTATCTGGTGTGGTAAACGCTCACTTTGAAGTCCTGGCGCTGATGGAAGCACTGAAGAAACATGCATAGAAGCCTCGACATCACCCATTATCGAACTTATCTTAGGCATCTGAGAAAGAATAAAATAATCGATATTTAGAAGTCAATAGATCCAGGTGTTGACACCGAATTTTTACCCTTCACATTATAAATTAACCTCGAGCCTTTTTCAATTTTTCAAATAATTATTGAAACAATTATTTTGTAAAAGGACAAAACATTTTCCAAAATCAGCTTTATAATAGCTTTGAGTAAGAATTTATATTTTTTATATTTAATTATATCAAATCTATATAAGTTTACTCAAGAAACTATTTTAAAGTTTAAATCCGTAAGAAAATCCTTTGAAATTAAAAATATTTGATTTTCCTCCAAATTGATTAAAATTAAAGGTTAATTGAATGATTAATTTCATAATTTTAAAATAAGGTAATTGTGCTTTAAACATAATAATTATTTTCGATCATTTAAAATTAAAGAAGCTCGGGTGATTAATTCTAATTACTTCATCTTTATTCCTATTCTAGCCTAATTCCTTGAAATCATTTAAATCCTAGCTGGATTTTTCCTAATTCCCTCGATTTGGCTATTTCCTTAATGCGAAATGGCCACATTTTTGCAAATGTGGCCATTCCTTAAATTAACTTAATACCTCCTTGTTTCAGCTAAGTGTATGGACTCTAACCCACCAATAACTCACCCCAGCCCACCTTTTTATCCCCAAACCCGGTCCAGCCCAACCCTTATCAACCCTTTACTCTTATTTCTACCACACTCATAACCAAACGACCCCATAATCCCTTTCACACACTTTGTCTATTCCACAAATAGATGAAAAACAATGAACCCAGAACTCTCCGTCAACACAGCTCACCCAAACGACCTTCAAACAGCTCCAAACGACTCCCAAATTTCCCAAAATTGTTACCCCTAAATCTGTTCGTACAAAGGTCGAGCTGTCCAGGTTCTAGAAGAACCTAGAAATCAAAAAATGGCACCTCCAACATTCTCCTTCCGTGAGATGCGGTGGAAATATCTCAAATGAGTGGCCATTGATCAAAATCGTACCCCCAAGTACAAACGTGGCCTCATCAGGTGAATTGTTTAATTTGGATTTCAAAATCCCAAGTTCTATCCGAAATATCTCAGAAAGTTTCCCCCATTTCCACCCGTTGGAAACCCCTAAATCCCTATATAAACCCCTCACTCTCTATTGCTGAAGGGTGTTTTTTCGAGTAGCAAAATCCTGGAGAGTCCTTTTCTCCGATTTTGGGGAAACATGAAAAATCAGGGCAAATTCGAAGAAAATCATACCGTTCTTTTAAGTTCCTTAAGGGTCTTAGTCTATTTTTTCTAGATTGTTGTGAGAACTAGAGAGGTCTCAAGCTCTAAGTTCGTCAGAAAAATCATCAAATAAATCAACTTGTTTGTCCTAGTTACTGCCCAAAAAAAGGTAAATTTTCCTTTCCCTTCACCTTACTTCTTTTGTTCTTCTTATAGTTGGTTGGTTGTTGAGATTTGTTTGTTGGATTGGTGTTGTTTATTTGGTCGTGTTGAGTTTTGTTCGTGAATTGACTGACTGTTATTGGAAAAAGGGTTGAATTTTTTGGGAATGGTTGAGCCTTTTGGGAGAAGCTTTGAATCCATAAGGTTTGGATTCTCCCAGATACTCCTAAAGACCCGATATCCCCAATTGTTTCCCCTTGGTTAGCTGCTCAAAAATGTGTGTTTGGTATGTCTGTCTCATATGAAAAGGAAATTTGTTTCAAATAGTGTGAACATGGGCTATCCCCTGACGACCCTTCCTTACTCTCATGCTTTGTTCATGAGCTTTTATACTAAGAGGTTAAGATAGTATCCTTGTCTTTATTATTTCTTAAATTCTTTCATTCCCCTCCCCTATATCCCTCTTAGGTGTTGTGAAGTTCGTGACTTGAACCAAGTCCTCTCCCTTCCATAATTTTCTTATGTGTGTTATAGACAAGATTAGCTTCATTTTTTTAAAGTAGTAGTAAAGATCCATGTTCTATCTTAAAAGGATTTTAATACTAGAAACTTATCCTGTTTGCTATGAATTTTCCTCCTGAAATCTCAACTTGATTCTGCCTATCTATTGAAGCTCAACAGGAGGATGATAAAATTTTCTGGAAAATCATTTGATTGTAGATTTAACATGATTTTAAGAGCTTGTTGAGCATTATTTTCACCTTCCATGAAAACTATGATTTGAGATAATTCATGAAATTTGGTGATACTACTTTGGTGTCTTTGAATTACTAATGTACTTAAGCCATAACCATGGAATTGACCAAGCTAGATAAGCCTGAAAACAGTAATGTTTTGAAGCAACCTACAAGTTAAGGACAAACGTTTCATGTTCTTGTTTTTGAAAGACTCGTTTATTATATGCTCGAGTAATTGTTGATCTTTAAACATAAAGTATCAAATATCCTTTGTTTTAGGTAACAAATCTTCTTTCCTTCTTTATGGAACCTGTTTAAAGTTTAGCATACAAGTATGGTACATACAAGACATATTTTGTGTACTTTCATTTAAGTGTCAGGGGCTATTTCTCCTTCAGGCTTTTTCATTCACTAGCATATTACTATCCCTCTTCGTTATTTTGCAACCTTTATATTGCTCTACCCCGCTGTTTCACTTCGCTTCCTATAAAGATAAATGGTTTTGATTGCATCTCTTTGATATAAATTGGCTGCATAATAACTTTGTTATGAAGTGGTTATGGATTCAGGAATTTGCAAATTGGTTACCTTTAATTATATAAGTCACTGTTCATTTGCACAATTTTCTTATGATTTTTTTTCTCTTGTGACTTAAATTTTTCTTTGAGTTGATAACTAATCCTTTACTTTCCGTTTTATGCATGAACACCTTCTATCGAGTCCAATGGGACTCTTGCCTTGCATATTCTCCTTTAGAGTTGACTGGTGCATTCTGATATACATTGGTATACCAGCGATATACATCAGCATATAGGCCTTGGAAGCTGGTATACACTGATATGCAGTGATATACACCTCAAAGGAGCAGATATATATGTTCAAAGAGGAAAACATGGATAAATGGAAGCTGATATACAAAATGTATACAACTGATATACAAGTTGAAAAATGAACCAAGTCCATTAAGTGTTAAGTCCAAGATTGGATAGATTGGATAGTGGGCCTGAAAGCCCAATTTCTCTACCCTCTCTTTATTTTATTTTGTATTTAGTTTAGTTAGAATTATTTTGTATTAATTATAACTAACTCTTTTAATTAAACTAAATAGATCTCCAAGGCTTTGTCATTTATAATTTTATCTCGATTTTAGTTTTCTTGTAATTTATTTTGTCCAAAACCTCGTCACTTAATTTAGTTGGGTAAAAAAGAGTAAAAGTCGGATCTTGATTGATTTTGCTAAAAATGGACCTTTTTAAACAAAGATGCTTTCTTGCCTCCTTTCATGTGATCGTTAGTCTTCTTTAACGAGATATTTTATCCTAAAAATTATCTTGTTTAAATGAATGTTTCTTTAATCAAAATGTGCAACTCTTTCCTTTAATTAATAATTGTTCAAATGAATTGGCAAGATTTTAAATCTTTAAAAAATCAAAGTTTTCATGCAAATTTCAACTCTTTCAAAAATGGTTCTTTTAAGTTAGTCAAAAAATCGTTCTTTGATCAACCATTTTTTAAACGCATGTTCTTGCCTTAAAATTTTTCTTAAGATGTTACTTGAACTCTTACCCATTTTCTCTTATTTTAAAGATTTATTTCTGTTTTAAAGTCTTTGAAATTATTTTAAAGTTTTTTTAATTTCTTTATAAAAAATTAAGTGGCGACTCTGTTTTGTTTTAGAACTATTTTGAAATTTACTTTATGTTTTGAAATAATTTCTAAGTGTCAAAACCATTTTTACTTTCCTTTTTATTTTCAACATAAAAATTCTGAAAAAGAACAAAACAGAAATGGCGACTCCGCTGGAGATTTATTTAGGTTCTAACCAAAAATTTGAACTATTTTTTGACTAACTTTGTGTGACTAACTATTTGAAATATTGTAATAGTTAGTAAATTTTGATTGATGTTTGCTTCTGTGTTTATTTATCGCAAAATATATTGTCATTGCATCTCATAGCATATTACGCCACATGGCATGCAATTTTATTTATATTTCAAGGATGTTCACGATCCCGTGGCCTCTCGCTATAAATAACACTTTCTCGAAAATACGATAGTTTACAGGTATGTCATGCGTCCAATGGCTATCGTATTTTTAACCCAAGTTGTCCACTTGGGACCCGATCTATCTCAAAACAAATCCACTCTAGACACGTAGGGTAGAGCGAAATCCAAACCTAATTTTAAGCATTGGCCTAGGACGACCCAATACCTTAGGGGTATTGGGCCAATTAGAAAGACCGTCTTGCGTCTATTGACCACGAGTCAATCACAGACGATCATACTTGCTTGTTTAAGTTTGAAAGAGTATATGCCATTTAAATTAATCCATTATCGTCCGGGAGGGGGGAAATCTTACTTAATTTATTTGTTTTGTAGGATGGCCTTATTGTATCCCGCTAGAAGATTTCAAATGGTAACAAAGCCAGATGACTTCCTAAAGGTTTGGTGGGAATGCATGAACAAGGCTGACAAGAGAATCGTTTGAGAGCATATCGGATAATTGCGCTCCCTCATAATATGAAGGCATGGCCCGAGATGATTCAAGTTTTGACCACCTTTTGGGACAACAAAAATATAGTTTTTTGGTTTGGAAGTGTGAAATTGACCCCGACCATCGAAGAGGTAGTTGCAAGCTATGAAAGTATAGGCATGTGTCGAAAAAGGAGAAGATCATCGGATATGGATTTTCTCTTTCCAAAAGAGTGAAACCGACAACAAATCAAGGAAGCATTTTTTATCAGGGATGATAGTTGGCTTGGGAAGATTGATGGGACAAACATACCTTTCTGGAAGCTATACTATATGTTTGGATGCTACAGTGCCTTCAAAAAGTTTGGCCACGAGTTTGAATCCGAAGAAGAGTGGAAGAGTCGAAGAGCCTTCGCATTTGTCATATGCCTTCTTGGAACCCTGGTTTTTCCTCAAGGGCTGAAAGGTACTTTCCATTCGAGTGTAGTCATGGTCACACACTCTATTTTCTATGGGATCAAGTATGGGACATCCGTCAAGTTTCACACACTAGCTCCCATGATACTTGCGGATATTTATCGAGCTTTGGGTAAATGCCAAGAAGGGGAGCGATTCTTTCAAGGGTGCAATTTAATTCTACAATGGTGGATGATCAAGCATCTACTCAAATGTTCTTACACCAAGGAGTTGGACCATTCTATGAGGTTAGACAATTTTACATCCCATGGTATGTGGCTTACCGCAAATAAATATAAGCGAAGACCCAACCAAGGATTTTGGTTCACTCAGTTTCGTCGCTTGAAGGATGATGACATTCAATGGGTAATCAGAGATCTCCATCCGAGAAAATACCTTACTCGAGGTGAGACACTTCCTTTCTTGGTGCTTTTAGGTCTTAGGGGAACCCGTCCTTATGTCCCCGCTAGAGTTCGTAGGCAATTTGGTTTGAAGCAAGAAACTCCCCAAGTAGGCGAAATGGCTAAGTTCAAAACCAATCACGAGGGTGGTGTGGTGGCGTTCAAGGAAATGGCTCGTAAAGAGTGGAAGAGAAAGAAGGTTGAGGAACCTAAGGCTGAAGATAGACTTGATCCACCATGTAGTGACACATATAAGGAGTGGATGAAGAAGAACCTTGCTGGGACTATTTAACCAGGTCCAAATGTGCCTTATAGAGTGGTTGATGTTGAGTCCAAGCACCAAATCCGACTTCATAGGCTTTAAGAACAATGCACAGGGAGTGAAGTGGCATACCACCTGTGACACATGGAGGATGCTATGACCATACAATACCTGATAAAAGAATTGAAGCGGACTAGGCAAGAGTTGGGGGATGCTAGGCATTGCCTGATCGAGTTAGATGATCGCATGGGTCGACAAATTGAGAGCATATGAGGGATTGAATCCGGGAGTAAGGCCTTGATGGTCGGGACTCATTTGGTTATGGATAGGTACTTCATGTGGCACGAGGTAGAAAAGGCCAAGAGAGCAAGGACTGATGCAGGACCTTCCGGGAGTTAGAGTTATTTATCATCATCCCCTGCTTGGGATTGCTTATTTTCATCCCCTGCATGGGACCGTTTATCTTTTGCATTTTCCCATTCCCTAAGAATTGTATCCCCATTTGCTATTTAGTTGTAAAAACTTTGTCTCTTTATTATTCATGAAAGCATTTTTTGGGGATAATGGATCGCCTTAATGACATATATCTCCTTCAAATACGCTAGGCCTACCCTTGGCACAAAAGGGTCACCCAGTTAGGATGCGATATTTATTGTGATATAAAACTGCTTTATGTGCTATGTGTGTTTCTTGAAATGAGGAAAACTTGGTCCACTCCATGCCGAAATTTTTTAGAACACCGTAAGCAAAAATAAACCCACTATATAAAGTCCGACCAAAATTACTCCTCGAGTTTCCCAAGCTTCCCAGAAAAATCCAAATTCCTTTAAAACAAAGCCTAAAGAACTTTTCATCTATCTCACAGGAAGGTTGACTTGCCATAGACACCGAAGAAACAATGCGCAAGAGAATGGAAGATATTGACCAGGAAATCAACAGAATGAAGGAACAAATCAGAGAAGCTAAGAAAGTGGAAGGAAAGTTGATAGCCAGGTCCGCGGAAGTGGACAAAGAGATAGTCCTTATGGAAGAAAAGATAGCCAACGTCGACATAAGGATAGCCCAGACAAAAGAAATGATCAGTCATACGGATCGAAAGTATCAATTAGCGCTCAAGAGGTCAGCATCAGTCATAGGGAACGATGAGGAGTCTATGGGAGAAAACTATAAATAAGTCCAGCCTTTCAACTGAATCTCAGATTACTGGGCTAACATTAGGGATGATTCCGTTTGGCCAATTAGGTTTAGGACGGGAAAAGGAAAGATCATTCTCAAAGCTCACGTACGGGCAAATGGTTGGAGGCCCAAAATTGTTACATGCTCTGTCATCTGCCTAGCTTTAGAAATGAAGGGAATCATGCAGCCTGATCAAACCCCGGGTTTTTGGTGTAACCCTAGGGATGAACAAAAGAGGTGCGCTTACCACCCACGCCAAAGGAGGTATACCACCAATGATTGCACCATGCTAAGGGTTAGGATCCACGAAATGATCAATAGTGGACAAATTAGCCACATGTGGGGACCTCACTCCATACTGATTTGTGACAGAGTAAGGCCAGGAATGCCAAACACTCAGAATACCCTGATTCGCCAATATGGCTTCACCGTCTTTTATGACACGTACCTCGACATCTACTTCAAGTTGGTCCACGCTGGTATCATTGAGCCAATTGAAAGAAAGGTAGGGAAGATGTCTCGAGCTTGGCACAGTTGCAAAGAAATATGCCTCTACCATGCGAGGAGCTGGAGGGCATGATATAGAGAATTTCTGCACTTTCAGGATTGACCTCGAAGATCTCATAGACGCAGGAAGGATCCAGATTGAGTTTCCACCATATTAACCCTGAAGAAGAAGATTGAGAAGATCCGGAAGACACGCCACTATCCAAATAAATCTTTAAAAGTAGCAAAGTTTTAGTTATTTTCTTTATGTCATTGTTTTTACTTTCCGTTGTAATCAAAAGATAGTGGAAAATGAATTGAAATGAAAACATACCCTCTTTACCTATTCAAAATACGTAGGGCCTGAATTCTCCTTCAAAAGATACGTAGGAAGCCTCCAAGGCCCGGCCCCTATCCTTAAGAAATTTTCATTTTTCCACTTGCACGGAAATTCAGAAGTCACAAGACGAGTATCAGAAGATGAAGACTCGACAAGTCAACTTTTCTGTTAAAATTTACTTATCCAAAACCAATGTGCATACTCTTGTCAATTGAATCCTCGAGTCAATACATACCCGTGGTTCAATTTGCCTTGATGAAAAGCAACTTTATGTGTTTAATAAAATTCTTATGTGTTTATTTCCAGTTAGATATCTTGTATTATTTATCACTAACGGGATCTAACACATCAGAATTTGAGTTGTTTTGCTTAAACAGGTAATAGAAACTGATCTGTGTTAACAAAACTGGTCGAACATCCTTACTTCACCCACTCAAAGGCACACCAAGATTCATCCTCTAAGCTCCACTTTTCTAAAGGGAAAATGACTGATAGTGAAGAGGAGAATGCTTTGGCTGTGAGAGACAATGTTATTGCTGAACAGAGTGAATGATTGACGAACTTGCAAGAAAATTGGAAAAGATGCAAGAAGAAGTACATAAAGACAAAGACATGGCTAGCTTGGCTATCGCTGCCAACACTCCATCTCTGGGCAACTCTCAGCCCCCTTTCTAGATTCCTTCACTCAACTCTCCATTGACTGAAAAACCAACCAAGAAATATCCCTCATGCCTCTGCGCCTAGACCTTCCGACGAACCCCTCTCCAACAACTCTCGTTATATCGGATCCTCATACCAAATCCATACTTTTCCTGTCCAGCACACTAACCAGGGCAACAACCCAAGTGCCTACCTTCCACAAAACCTCCCTCTAAACTATCAAAATACGCCCCAAATACCTATAACTCCCAGAATAATCATCCTAATATCGCTAATCCGCACAACTATACCCCCACATATCCAAATGCCATTCCATAGGTCCAACACCCACCCATCCAAAACATGCCCCCGACCACTTTCTACGCCATGGTAGAACCACACAAATCTCTGCAGGAAATCCTGAGCTGGATCACTACGAGGAGAAGGAAAGAGAATTGAGAGCCACATAAAAGAAACACAACCATGACATGGCACAAAAAAATGAGGAGATAGCCAGGATTAGAGAGTTCTAAGGTTTGCCTTACGAGAAAGGCTATGACTATGATGATCTCTGTATCCATCCCGAAATGGACCTACCAGAAGGATTAAAGATTCCCAAATTTGAGACCTTCAACGGTGTTGGGAATCCCGAGGCTCATTTAAGAAGCTACTACGACCAAATGTTTAGTGCTCGAAAGAATGACGCTCTGTTAATGAGGCTTTTCAATCGAAGCCTAAGCGAAGAGGCTTTAGAATGGTTCACCTCTCAAGAACTGAAGAAATGGTCTAAGTGGAGTGACCTCGCCAGAGACTTCGCTCAAAGATTTGCATACAATGTGGAAGTTGTCCCAGATCGATATTCTCTAGGACGTATCAAACAAAAATTGAATAAGGACTTCTGAGATCACGCTTATCGGTGGAGAAATGAAGCGGCAAGAGTTTGGCCTCCCATGACACAAGAAGAGATAAGCGCGGTGTTTATGCACTCTCAAGAGTCGGAGTTTTATGACAAGATGATATCAGTGGTTAAGGCCAAGTTTGCCGATCTAGTCAAGATCAGTGAGATTGTAGAAGAAGGTCTCCATAGCGGCAAGATTGCCAAGGCCCCAGCATCCTCAGGATCGACAGGGTTTCCCAAGAAGAAGAGGGAAGAGGTGTCTTCGGTATCTTCCAGTCCTAGCATGAAACCAAAGAAACCCTTTGAAGCCAACTAGAAGAAATCACTTGTCCCAACAACCCCTCCTCCAACTCCATAAAACCCTCAATCAATTTTTTATACTCAGCCTATTTACCTATCTCTACAACCAAATATGCAACCCATTTACCAAGCTCCACAACAAAATGTGCAACCCACTTACCAAGCTACTCCTCAAGACTTTCAAGTGTATCAAAAGGCTCCCGAGAACCAAAATAATTGTCAGGTTCTGCCTCCCATTAATGTCAATCTCCCTCTCCCTAATCTAGAAAATAAAGTTCCTCACACTTTTACCCAGCTGGCTGAAACCAGAACTCAGTTGTACGAGAGATTAAAGGCTGCTGGATTTATTCATCCCATACAATCTAAACCAGACAATCCTTACTCTCATTTTTCCTGGGCTGAACGACATTGTGCTTATCATTCCGGAGGATTCGGACATGATATCGAAGATTGCATTAACCTGAGGCATAAAATTCAGGATTTTATTGATCAAAGAGTGATCACACTACAAATAGCACCGTACAATGTTAATAACAATCCGCTCCCAAATCACGGAGGAGCCACTATTAACATGATAGAGGTCAATGAAGAATGGGTTGTGAGCAAGTCAATAGTGCCGGTTAGCCCTAAAAAGCAGGAAATGCTGGAAAAAGCTATAGCTACTTTGAGTATTACTGAACTACCCGTTGAAGGGTTAATGCACAACAAAGGCTTGCATATCAATACCAAGAGTCAAGAGAAGATTGTGAATAGAGTATTGATTGATGACGGATCGAGACTGGACATTTGTCCATTGTCCATACTCACCTAGTTGGAGTATGATCTGGGAAAGATTCGTCAGAGCATAGTCAATGTGAGAGCTTTTGACAAAGGTCAAAGGGACACTATCGGAGAAGTTAGTCGGTACATCCAATTGGGACCCGCCGAGTTCCATAAAGAATTTCAAGTCATGGATATCACCATCAGTTATAACTTGCTTCTTGGAAGACCATGGATCCACGGAGCTGGATCCATGCCGTCAACTTTGCGTCAAATGGTAAAGTTTATTTGGGAGGAGCATGATGTAGTGATTCACGATGAAGGGAGTCACCTGAGCCTCCCTAATGACTCTGTCCCTGTGATTGAAGAGGTCTCGAGGGGAAGAAATTTCTACACCATAGAGATCATCAATGCCACCGGAAAGGATCTTGCTCCTCAAATCCCATACCACCCATCTATAAAATGCTTGCGGCTACGTGCTGAGGAGAGGATATGAACCAAGCTTCAGGTTGGGAATGAATTCCGATAGCATGATTGAGCCTTTGAGCATCCACGGACAGTTGAACAGGCATGTACTAGGGTATGTGACCCAAAAGGACAAAGCAAGCATCGAAGAGAAGAAGCAGTCAGGACTGCCTAAGCCACTCCCTCACTTATATCTGTCATTCTCGGTTCATATTGGTTCCCCAAGCGACGATTTAGAGGATGGAATAGGAGATCTGTTAGAGGAATGTGATTCTATAACAGATGAAATCCCTGAGGCAACCATAATTACGGATGCCAAGCCTGGCAAAAAGCTACAAAATTGGGTCGCAACTCCCTTCGTGACTCTCCACTCAGCTGGGTAGACAACTCCCTTCCTCGTACTATTTACCTCTTTCCAAAAGGCATGAACCTGCACTCATGTGGGTTGTAGCCATAGTTTGTGAATATTTTTGAAATTTTAATGAAAGCCTCCTTATTTCGAAAACATTTACTGTTCAAAATTATTTGTGTTTACTTGTTATTGTCTAACCTATTTTGTCTTGGTTTCGGTAATAATAAGTTAAAACCTGCCACTGTCATGTCATGTCAAGAGATTAACAAACAAACCAAGCTAGATGTTGATGATTTCGAGGAGTATGTTGAAGATATCATGGTCTTTGAATGAACGACCAAGAAATCTAAGAACTTCGAAGACCAGAAAAGGCCCCACCTAAAAAAGTTTGAAGTGGTCAATCTGGGATGCAACGATCAAGTTAAAGAAATCAGCATCGGTGTTCATTTGTCAAAGGCACAAAAGAAAGAACTTATCAGCCTGCTCAAGCCATACACCAATATTTTGATTGGTCCTACAATAATAGGACGAGAATGAGCACAAACATCATCTCGGAGGCCACCAGAACCATAAAAACCAGCAATAGCCAAAACTTCTAAGGGGAATTCCGAGCACAATCAGAACCCTATACTCAAAAACAAATAGTGCTATTAGAGTGGAAACAATGTTTGGGAGTCAACGGAATCAATTAAACTTCCATAAGAGGTCATCTCGGAGGAATGTTGACCTAATTCAACACTAACCAAAGCCAACCTAACACCCTAAATAAGCCCGAATCACTTGAAACCCGAACCAACCAACTACCTAACATAAACTCGGCATTCCGGAGCTAACGACGCTGACAAAATTTCCATCCGAGGCTGTCTTCTTCGAATGTTGACCAAAGTTAACCAAAGAAGCCCAACTGGCCTGAAAACATAGAATGAGAGAGAATTCCAAGCTGAAAAGCTCCCAGATCCCGACCAAAGGTCCCTCTAGACCAAAGTCCACGCTTCGGAGCTAACGAAACTGTCGGAATTCAATTCCGAGCATGTTCACCAAGAATGTTGACTGAAGTCAACAATTTCAAAGGCTTAAAGCTCTAAAACTAGGAATGGACAAAAAGACCAATCAGGCGGCTCGGGCACCAAACTACTGGTCTCAGCAAGCGATAAATGACTTGGGGCCGCTAAAACCAAGCTCAACAGTACAAAAAAGGCAAAAATGTGTAAATGACCGGAAGGGTCATTACATCATCCATTACTAAAAAAACTTTCATCCTCGAAAGTCAGGAAAGAAGGAAAGACTGGAGATTAAAAGAACAGCGAATACAAAGCCCGCACTACTCTCTCGGACAACCCGGATAGCCTCCTCGACCAGACGGCACCCAACAGAACCAACGAATGCAACCAAACCTAAAACTCATTACTAGCCAAGCTAGATTCCAAACTCAACTCCAAAACTCCAAGGGACTGCCAACCCAAACTGAACCTCGAGAATCTTAACCGGTAAGTACTGACACCACACCGAAACCAGGGAAGCAAGGCGATCAACACATAGAACTCGACTCTTCGAAACCACAACCAAGTTTACCAGAAAATCATTCAACCCAAAACTCTAACTCATGAACCCGCTGATCTGCAAAACCTTTTTATTATGAACTGAATCCTTTTGTACCATAGCAGGATATTGCATACAAGTCGAACACCCAAACCACCCTCGAGGCATTAACTGACACACCAGATATCCACAGTTTTTGCTTATACTCTACCACGAATGAAGTTACCTTTTATACTCAAGTTATATCAAAGTCAAGCTATAGTCTACTAGCCTTTGCCATCTAAGATAACAACCCGTAGCATATCATCGGAAACTAGAGTTACCTACCACGACTGACTATTAACCAGCGAATGAAGACTTTTTCTTACATCAAACTCGATACCTGAACCCAGTTGAACTTTACACACCATGGTTAGGAAGTGCATGAATGAACACCCTATGTTCATGGAGAAACTTCAAAACTGTAGGACAAAACCAACCTCGCTAAACCGGACCCAATATAAATCAACTAAATACGGAGGCACCAGGAAAATCTTCCCAACAGACCCAAACTAGAACCAAGATCTTGCAAGAAGTATGGTAATCCTACCACAAAGCCCAAAATCACCAGCTAAGCTCCAAACTCTAAGAATGTCGTTGCTACCTCCAATACTCAAACAATATTCGAAAATGAAATCGCCTTTCAACTCTCACCTCAGGAAGAAGTCCACCATGCCACGAATATCAAGTCCAAATACCTCGAAGGAAAAGGAAAGGGTGTTTGAAGCCCAAGGTCGCCATTTAGCCATAGAAATTTGCATATACTTCCAACTCCCCCCTTTGGTTCCAAATCAATCACTACACTGTAACAACACACAAATCAACCACCTGGAAGCACACCACATACCGAACTCTTAATCCATGCTGGTTGAGTTTAACCAATACTAGAACCCTTCGCAAAAGACAACCCTTGAAGAATAAACTAAAAAAGCTTCTAAACTCCCGGTGAATAAAGGCGACCACAAACCTCAGAGTGTCATTCGAGCCCAAGAATAGGCTCGCTAGTCTCAACCCGCACAACTTGACCATGAACAATAAATCACCGCTGATTATGGAACTTACGCTACTGCATCTTTTCCAACCAAGATGGAAGAAATTTTGTACCATGAAGAGCACCGCTAAAATCAAGATTATCCATCCTGAAATAGAGGTTAGCCGAGGACTAGGTGCCCAAGGCCAATAGACGCATCCGAAACTTAAGTAAAGAAGCTAAGTTGTACAAACTAATGCCTTCCAACCCAAGAAGCTGCAATCGAAAGAACCAACCACGAACCTCGGGAACTATCCTGGCAACAACGTTTCTTAGCACTACCTCCATAAGCCTCACGGCATATAACCTCGATAGCCCAAGCATGATCCACTACCTGAAAAAAAGGTAGTCCCAACCGTAACCAAATGCTCGATCGCCAAGCGGAGCAGTGAAATCAAACCTCCGACAAAGCTCTGAACCCTATCAAATTCTGATGGCACAATCCTAGCAGTATGCCTAACCATCTCATGAAATCTCGCCTCATACTCCAATACCGATAGACAACCCTGCTGAAGAACTGGTGTAGCTATAAATCCAATTGGAGGCTAGGCTGACCCCACACCCCCTAACTGGTGCGGTAAACCCTCACTCTGAAGTCCTGGCGCTGATGGAAGCACTGAAGCAACAAGCACAGAAGCCTCGATATCACCCACTGTCAAACTCATCTTAGGCATCTGAGAAGGAATGAAACAATCAAAGTTTAGAAGTCAATAGAGCCAGGAACGCACGATAAGGAGCCAAGAAGATAAAACTTTTCCTATCAATGACCTGTAGCTTCCCGCAGATAGGATACGGACGTTATCGTACCGATCCACGAGACTCTACATAGACACTTTCTTCTATACCATGACACTGAGAACCTAGAGCTCTGATACCAAGCTATTATGACCTAATTTCTCAGGTCATGATGGCACCTACACCCCCCAATAGGCGAACCAATCCCCGTAGCCCGGAATGATTAGTAATGTGCTACTTGTCATGACCCAATTTCTCAGGTCATGATGGCACCTACAAACCCACAGTAGGCAAACCAATCCCTATAGCCCAGAACAGTTAGTAAAGGGCTACTACCTAACAATGACGCACAACAAGCAAAAATAAGCGGAAGCTGAATATAAATATAAGACATGCGGAAGCAACAACCCAAAATATAAATACAAATGATACTACACCAACCCCAAGACTTGGTATCGATAGTACAAAAGCTTCTAATAGAATACCAGTTCTAGAAGTAACAAAATACAATATAAATTTGTCTCTGAATATGCAAGAGTATAACTGCAAAAGATGAGATGTGGTCAGGCCCCGACCATCAAGCGCTCACACTAGTCTCGAATATTCCAAAATCTGCATGAGTCTCCAACGTGATTAACAATGAAAGCTCAACTAATATCTGCACCAAAAAGATGCAGAAGTGTAGTATGAGCACCAAGACAACGGGTACTCAATAGGCATCATTGGCCGACTGAGCGCATATAAGATATAAAAATATTAAGTAGCAGATAGCAAGAAAGTAGTCACGGAAGCAATAGAAAAATCCCAAGGAACTAGCATGCAGAATAGGCAACCAAGAGTTATAAGCATACAATGCTAGCACTGAAGATATACATAACACAGAAACACAGGTGTAAGAAAGAAGGACGCACCAGGGATCTTTGCAACAACAATATAAGTAAATAAAGAGAGAGAGAGTTGAGAAAATAGCGGTATACCGGTAACCTCAAGTAAAAAGGAAAGAAGAACGGCAATCCAACATAATCAAACTAGAAGGCATACACTAACAAAAACATGCTTTTAATACCAACTATCAAGATAAGCGTAAATTGGGATCAATCTTACAAATACAAACCTAGAGCGAAATAGCTAAACCACCATAACTGATAGTTACTACCCAAAATCATGACAATGAATAGAACCAGAAACCCACAATCTGCTCAGAAGACACACAACAGTGCCTCAATAGCATAGGACCCACTAACCACTCAATACTCAAGCCCAAACTCAGAGCCTCAATAGGCTAAAACTTACCAATACACCCAGAACCAAGGACCACGGCAAGCTCTACAAAATGACAGAAGTAATAATCTACCTACAGTCCCACGACCTCCCATACAATCGAGGAACGCAATCAAGTGAAAACAAATTTTCCGGCCGCCCATACAACCGGAGCGTACACTGAACACACAGAAACAAGGGTGGAATCCGAGTGAAATATGTATGATGATGATGAATCTGATGTAATAGTAACTGGTATGTTCCCCTCAGGTACCTCACAGGCCCATATAGAGGCGGGACCCATGGAAGAACTCTACTCGTATACCTATACTCTACCATACACCACTCCTCCTGGTGCGTGCGTCGGCCCGTAGCCAGTTTCCCAAGAATGGAAGGTCCATGGAGATCTACCCTTCGACCACAAACAAAACCGTGCATTCCGAGCACAATCAAAACCCGATACTCAAAAATAAATAGTGCTATTAGAGTGGAAACAACATTCCAGACTCAATGGAATCGATAAAACTTCCATACGAGGTCTTATCGAAGGAATGTTGACCCAAGTCAACACTAACCAAAGCCAACCAAACACCCAAAATAAGCCCGGATCACTCGAGACCCAAACCAACCAACTACCTAACACAAACTCGGCATTCCAGAGGTAACGACGCTGATGGAATTTTCATCCGAGGCCGTCTTCTCCAAATATTGACAAAAGTCAACAAAACAATCCTAACTAGCCTGAAAACAAAGAATGAGAGAGAATTTCAAGCTAAAAATCTCCCAGATCCCGACCAAAGGTCCCTCTAGATCAAAATCCACGCTCTGGAGCTAACGGAACTGTCGGAATTTGATTCCAAGCATGTTCACCAAGAATTTTGACTAAAGTCAATGATTTCAAAGGCTTAAAGCTCTAAAACCAGGAATGGACAAAAAGACCAATCAGGCGGCCCGGACATCAAACTACCGATCCAAAAAAGCCATAAATGACTTGGGGCCACTTCAAGCAAGCTCTAACAGTACAAGAAAGGCAAAAATGCGTAAATGACTGGAAGGGTCATTACACTAAACTTTAGTTCTTGGGAATTGGCTTTTTCTTTTTATTTGTGGCTCACTTACACCCGCAAGTGGCTTTTTGCCCTTTACAGACGTCAGCTCTTAGCTTGGTTTCTTTTCATAGCTCATCACTGGGGGTTTTGCCTTCCTTTCTTGCCTTTTGGGGACAAATCCTTATTCTTTATTAAACCTTAGCAATTCCTTCACATACGAGGTTAAGGACATAAAAGTCATCTAATAAGTACAAGATTGAGGCAATAATTCATGCTTAAGAGCTTAATAAGTTGGTAGAATACTATCTTATAAAACTTAGCTATTGGTTTTACAGCCTGAAGTCATTCCTCTTCTAACTCAGGATGCCTCCGGACATCTTCTAGAGTTGTGATTCGCTCATTATAGATCAAATACATTAATATATGATCCCAAGAACTAGGTAAAGAGTGTATTACTGCTTGGATCTATCGTTCATCAGTCAACACATGACCAACATCTTTCAGCTCTCAGATCATATTTGTCATTTGCCTCAGATGTATTTTCATTGAATATTCTGAGCATTTTTTGTATGATCAATCAAATTTGATCGTGAGAAATGTTGGCTTTGCAATAGAACAAGTACCAAACCTATTCTTAAAAGCATTGCAAAGTTCATATCCCTTTGGTGATCCTTGAACTCCCTTAGAATGTGATCATCCAAGGTGCTTAAAAACGTAATGCGAGCAATGGCGTCCTTTTTTCTCCCAATATAATAAGATTATCGATAACGCCTATGCTGAGTCGTGTTGCCATCTTCAGGCTCATTCAGTACATGATCAATAGCCTCAAGAGCCTCTTGCTCTTCTACCACATACTAAACTTTCAAGCTCCAAGTCTCACAATTGTCAACATTGAGTTTCAAACCTTTGTTGAGCTCAACAACAATGTCTTTCTAAGCAGCAACCATTCTTTAAGAAAATAAAAAATGCATTGAGAATAATTAAAAAAATATACAACACAAGGTTCGATATTCAACATTCATACAAATTGTGACACTATGCACCAATTGATTAGGATAATATGCATATATATTAATCATGAAGTCGAGAGTTCACTATGTTTCTACTCATCATCCTAGAATTTAAATATTATGAAGATTAACCTAGTCAACTTTTTTGCTAAGCGTCTTAATCATACTTAGAAAAACATATTTATCCATTATGATTTTATGATCTCATATGAATCATTAGTTAAAAAAATTAACTATTATAAGTGTGCTAATAAAATTAATTTCCAACTGCTAAATATTTATTACATGCCACAAAAAATTACATGAAAATCTTAATGTTAAACTTATTAACATATTATTCAATTTAAATTAAATAATATTAAACTAATTAATATTTATTTCATGCTAAATTGATATAAAAAATATTAAACTAATTAACATCATTTCATGTATTTTGAACATATCAAAAAATAATTAATGTCAAACAACTTAACATTTTGAGCATGCTAAAGAAAGTAGCAAGTAATTTTAATGTTAAACTAATTAACATTTTATGCAAGTTAAACACTTGAAAAAGTAATGTCAAACAAATTAACTTTTTAAACAAGCTAAACAAAATAGCTAATAAATTTAATGTAAAACTAATTAACATTTCATGCAAACATGTTCAATATAATACCAAATTTGAAGCAATTGGGATAATAAATTAATTATGAATTTTTTAAATATAAATGGTAAATTTATATTCTGTAAATTAAGTCCATAAGACTAAATTTTTATAATCTAAAATCTATTAAAAAATAAAAAATTTAATTAAGCTATTAGCCCAAAACAACTTCTGAAAGTTGGCCTTTAGCCCATTTTTTATATTTGTCAGTAAAACTTTTGAGGTATTGGGCCTTATCCCAAGTCTTCACCAAAATTGTCATCCCTTTAAAATTAAAACAGAAAATTACATGGAGTGTCCCTAAAAGTGAGTGGTCTTCAATTTTTGCCCTCCATTAAAAAGTCTTTAAAAAATACTCTTCCTTCCTTTTTATGTATAGAACAAATACATTTTTGTTCATCTACACCACAACTCTCTATGTTCATTTGTCTCTCAACTTTTAATTTTCATTTTTCCGTTTTCCTTTATCTTTTTAATTTTTTTCTTTTTTCATTTTTTTTCTTTTTTCTCAATTATTTTTAATTCTCGATTTCTTTTTTCTCAACCTTTATTTTTATTTTTATTTTATTTTTTCTTTTTCTCTCAATTTTTTTTGTTCTTTTTTTTCTCAACCTTTTTTTTTAATTTATTTTCTCAACCTTTTTTTTTTTTTTTTTTTTTTTTTTTTTTTTTTTTTTTCTTTTTTTTTTTTTTTTCTTTTTTTTTTTCTTTATTTTTCCTTTTCTCTTTTTTTCTTCTTTTTTTTTCTTTTTTCTTAACCTCTATTATATTTTGCTAATGAATAAAAAGTTGGATAATCCGCAAAGAGGATCTTCTTTCTTTGAAATCAAAGTAAACTTAAGGGCGTTCTTTGTTGTTTGGAAGTCCTTTGGAACAAGTCTTGCTTCTAAGGCAAACTTTATAGAGCATCTTGTAGATCAAGACACAATGTGCTAGTGTCAACTCTTGCCCATGAGGCGTAACTTGTTGTTTGAAAGTCCTTGAGCTAAGTCTTGCCTCTAAGGCAAGAGTTATATAACATCTCATAAATCAAGACACAATGTGGTAGTGTCAACTCTTGCCCATGGGGCGTAACTTGTTATTTGAAAGTCCTTGGGATAAATCTTTTCTCTCAAGCAAGCGTTATAGAACATCTCATAAATCAAGCACAGTGTGCTAGTGTCAACTCTTGCCAATAAGACGTAACGTGTTGTTTGAAAGTTTATGAGCTAAGTCTTGCCTCTAAGGCAAGAGTTATAAAGCATCGCATAAATCAAGACACAATGTGGTAGTGTCAACTCTTGCCCATGGGGCGTAACTTGTTATTTGAAAGTCCTTGGGCTAAATCTTGCCTCTCAGGCAAGCGTTATAGAGCATCTCATAAATCAAGCACAGTGTGCTAGTGTCAACTCTTGCCAATGAGGCGTAACTTGTTGTTTGAAAGTTTTTGAGCTAAGTCTTGCCTCTAAGGCAAGAGTTATAGAGCATCACATAAATCAAGACACAATGTGGTAGTGTCAACTCTTGCCCATGGGGCGTAACTTGTTATTTGAAAGTCCTTGGGCTAAGTCTTGGCTCTCAGGCAAGAGTTATAGAGCATCTCATAAATCAAGCACAATGTGATAGTGTCAACTCTTGCCCATGGGGCGTAACTTGTTGTTTGAAAGTCCTTGGACTAAGTCTTATGTCTAAGGCAAGAGTTATAGAATGTCTCATAAATCAAGACACAATGAGGTAGTGTCAAGTCTTGCTTGTGGGTCATAACTTGTTGTTTGAAAATCCTTGAGCTAAGTTTTGCCTCTAAAACAAGAGTTATAAAGTATCTCATAAATTAAGACACAATGATGTAGTGTGAACTCTTGCCCATGGTGTGTAACTTGTATTTTTTGAGTGGTCCTTGGGCTAAGTCTTGCCTCTGAGGCAAGTGTTATAAAACATCTCATAAATCAAGACACAATGTACTAGTGTCAAGTCTTGCTCATGGAGCGTAATTTGTTGTCTGAAAGTCCTTGGGCTAAGTCTTGTCTCTAAAGCAAGAGTTATAGAACATCTCATAAAAAAATAAAGGTCGACAAAAATAATTAAAAGAAATGAGAAAAGAAAAATTAAAAATCAAATAAAAAATAAAAAAATAGAAGTTGAGAGAAAAAAATAAAAATTGAGAAAAAAAAGGAAAAAACGAAGAAAAAAAGACAACAAAAAATAAACGAAAAAATAAAGGTTGAGAAAAATAAAAAAATAAAAAAAATAAAAAGGAGAAAAAAATAGAATTGAGAGGAGAAAAAGGAAAAAAACAAAGATTGAGAAAAAAAAACATAGAAGAAAGAATAAAAGAAAAATAAATGTTGAGAAAAAAAGAAAAAAATAAGATAAAAGAAAAGAAAATTTAAAAAAAAGAGAAAAAGAAATAAATATAAAAGTTGAGAGACAAATGAGCATTGAGAGTTGTTTAAAAATATTTGAGGTATAGAGGGACAAAAAGGTAGTTGTTCTATACATAAAATCAAGGAAGGCTATTTTTGTAAGACCTTTCTTATGGGGGGCAAAAATACAAAGCCACTTCCTTTGAGGGGCATATGTGTAGTTGTCCCAAATTAAAAGGGACAAAAACTCATATGACTCTTGGCTAATTTTTCAGCAAATTTGAAACAAAAAAAAAATATTGACCAGTCATGCTCATTAAGAGACCCAATAGGCAGATTTTAAGAAGACCTAAGTGTCTTTTTCCTCTTCTTTCAATTTGTTGTCGCCGGTATGGAGCACCAAGCTCCAAATGTTCTTGTTTATATATATATATATATATATATATATATATATATATATATATATATATTATTCAGATTTGTAATTACCGAAAAAAATAAAAGAAAACTTTTTTTATTTGTGAAGAAAAAGAACTCCTTTTTTCGGATCTATTTTCAAGAAAAGAACAGACAAAAACATGAGAGAAATATAGTTTCTCTTCTCTTCTTTCTCTTTCTACTTCATCAATGGAGAAAAAGAACTTCTTCTTCTTCTTTTTTTTCAGATAAAAAAGTTTTTTCTTTTCGATTTTCCAGATCAATTTTAAAAAATACTTTTTTTGGAATATCTAGATCTTTTTTAAAAAAAAATTTCCGGAATTCCAGATCTTTTCTTGACGAAAAACTTTTTTTTTGATTTCCAAATCTAATTCATAGAAAGAAAAAAAAATTAATCTATTTTCACATCTATTTTTAGACGAAGAACTGTTAAAAAAAATTGTCGAATCTCGAAAACAAATTGCCTTTTCTTGTTATCAATTTCTGAAAACAAATTTAAGAAATAATTAATAAAAAAATATTTAACTGATTTAAACCTTGTTTCAAATCCATATAAAAATTGGTTGAGATTCCGAAGAAAAAATATTTAACAAAATGATGAAATCATACCTAATTGTATAGAAAAATTCAAAAATGCAGCAATTAATTTCGCACAGATAAAATTGAACTGTTCAATTATTTTTTTGGACCAGAAAATCAATCTATGACTCATGAAACCAATGTAGGTTTACATATCACGTTAATCTATATTAATCAATTATCATATGTAAACCATAAATGAGAACTTACTTGTTCTTCGTGCAGCGGAAGCGGTAGTGTTGGAAGAAGTGCAGTTGGAATCACTGATCGACAGTGGTTGTCACGATATGTTGGAACAACCCCTATATCACCACCTAAATCCTAATTGATTGAGGAGAGAGTATTTCTGTATCTGCAATCTTTTTAATTACACACCATATATGTATTAATATAGAGAAATAACTAGGGTTACTAATGGTCCTTAAAGCACCACTTATGGTGGACCCAATTTCCTACACAAATATTGCCAAAAATGATCTTGGAGATAATCGATATATAAAATATAAGAGCAGTCTCTGATGAAATTCACTCTTCAGCTAGCCTTCTTTTCCAGTACTGGCTTCTTCAACAATTATAATTATAAGTAGCTGCAACGTCAACAAGAGGAGGAAAAGAGTTATGGATTATTCGTACTTACTCAACATAAATTCATTGACATTAACAATAATTATCAGCACGCGTTCAACAATATAATCTCGCAAGTTCAATTTTCCGCCATGATCAAATTAATGATCCTTCCTTCAATTCAAAATTATGATACTATATTATATTAGAAAGGCTGCAACAACTTAATTTTATGATTGGTATTTCACAGGATAGTGATGTGGCTAACGAGATTTTTTTAGTGATTCCAAATCAAGAATTTCATACTAGAAAACACTTTCTAACATAATTTTAAGCATCAAAATCCTTCTGTTAATATGTCCACTACTATAGCTGCAAATCTTCATTTCATATGAAATTATTAGCGTTCATTGTGAAATATTGTATACCTTAACTTTAATCTGTTGTGAATAATCAGGACATTGCACATCATACACATTATTATTAACCCTTTAGGTTATTCTTTCACTTTCTTACTCACATGTATTTATTTGGAATGGATTATGACTTTCTGTGTTAGAAATTAAATCATGTGTTGAAATACCATATTGACATAGATAATTTATGCACATTTACATTGTTGAAGTGAAAGGATAAATCCTTATTGTATCACCCCGAGTTTTTAGGCTAAGATTTGAACCATTCTATGTGTTTAGTTGAATTCGAACTTGGTGAATTTTATTATGCCAAGGTGTTAAGATCAATTCTTAAGTGTGGAAAGTGCATTGGAAATTAGTTAGAGTGTATTAAGGAACCTCTAGCACAAGTTAAGTTTAAAGTTTCTCTACCGATCAAGTCCTTGTATACGTTTCTACTAGGGTAACTTCAAATGAGCATTACTTCTAGAATATGAAGAGTTACATGGACCATGACTCATCAAATTTGAGGGTTTTGATTCTTCTTTCTAGCACGACCAACTGTTCATCAATCCGAGTTTGAAATATGAATTTATGGACAATTCAGTGAGGCACTGTCCAAAGGGCACAATGGTGATTGTGGCACGAGGCTGGGAGTGTTCTATGAAGACTATGACACGGTTCTGGGGATGGGAGATATACCCCACAGAATGCCCCTGCCCTTCCCAGGCAAGATTTTTCTCACTCTCTTTATTCTAAGGGTGTTTTAGTCATTATACCTCTTTGGAAACCATCCTTTTTTGTCACGATCCGAGTCTGCGCCCTATACGTAACATGGTGCTAAGGACCACAAGTGACCCCAAGATAACCCATGATATGACATAATACTTAAACATTCTATAAGCATAAGACTCAGTGGAAGTTAAACTAAAAAAACACAAGTTTAGAATGTATGCAGAAATCTCTGAAATAATATAAGTCTAAAAAGTAACACCCAATCTGAAGATGAGCTGAAATATCTGACTCTATATCTGAAAGACTCTACTATTGACAAGTTGCTAGGACAAACCTCTAGCTAACTCGAAAATACTGAAAACTGAAAGTACTAAAGGAAAAGCATCATAAAAGTCCGTCCTTGGATGACGAGGGCTTGATAAACGATCAAACTGTACTCTCCTAGTTGGAGGTAACGATGATCATTAAGCAAAACAAATTTATATTACTTGAAAGGTGTGGGGTCGATCCCACAGGGAATTTAGAGCTTAGCCTAGGTGATTGTAAGATAGACTTCACACGAAGTATATTGCTCAACAACAAATAATGTAAAAATGGGGGAATTGAGAATCTATCACTACTCGAACTCCAAACAAAGAAGTAACTAAAAATGCAAGGTGTAAACAATAGACGGAGGACGACTAGGGATGTGCTTTCGATGGGTCTTGAATGCGGGTCAAGGTACTTGCTCAATTGCATAAATTCCTACTAAATAATATAGGTAGCGTTGGTTTTAGGCATGCTCGTTAATATCTCGATCAAAAAAACATATATCCAATGATTTTTATTCAAACACCATTGTTTATGAAAATAACCAACCAACATATGCTTGGGGAGGTCATACTCTATCTAGCTTAGACCATTAAATGGGTTTTTCCGATGATTTGATCTATTTCTAGCCTCAATCTAGGTGGAATCCCAAGTACCTACAAGCAATTCCACATCCCAAATTATAAACTTCTTTCTCAAGCAAGAATACAACCAAGTAAGGTAAATCAATGTCTGCAACCATCAATTTTAGAGTTAAAATATGGTAGAATCACTAGACCCATATCATATTAGCAATTATAAACACAAATAAGAAAGACCCATACCCTTTTATCAAATACCCATCATCTACACATCCCGAAACAAGGAAACTTAGCTAATCATGCTAAAGAAAGAAGAAAGTATACCCATAGGGAAATTCAAATTTCTTTTCATTAATTTTAGCAAGAATTAAATATATAAGCTCAAATTTACAAGCCCAAGGTTGAATATTGAGAGAATGGATTAAAACCCTCTTTCTTTCCATGGGAGAGAAACTTGCTTCAAAAGTGAAAACTATTCAAAAACTATTCAGAACTATTTATAATCATGCCTAAAATGGGTATAAAAACATTCCCAATATGTCACATAAATTTGGACAAAAATGCCCTTTGGGTGGTGTATGGCGCGATGTGTGGCGCGATGTGTGGTTTGGACGTCATCATGTGTGCATAGCACACCCTTCTTCAGTGGTCTAGTGATGCAGGCAATTAGGAGCTTCATGCAAAGTTGGGTGCAGTTCGCACCAGGCATTGTGCGCGTCGCACGGTGATCGCACCCCTTAGCAGATTCTTCAGTTGATCTTCAATCTCCATACGGTGGAAGGTGCGGTTTGCACCAAGGCTTGTGCATACCGCACGAGGACCGCATCTCTTAGAATAATCTTTGTCTTGTTTGCTCACTTCACATTTCACTCCTTTTTGGCTCTTTTTGGGTCCATTTCCTTGTTTTCTATCTTTGATCACAAGTACCTGTATAGACATCAATAAAGGCCGTAATAACCTCTAAATCTTATCAAAACATAACAATAATTCATGAGTAAAGGCTCAATAAGTTGGTTGATTACCGACTTATCAAAGCCCCATACTTGAACTATTGCTTGTCCTCAAGCAAGATATTCACAAGGTAAGGAATGAATTATGCTCTAGAACTCAATCAAAGCACCAAAGACTACTTTATTCTATAAACTAAGAAAAATAACAAACAAAAGACTCAACTATTATGCTCATCTCAATTTGGACCATAACAATATCAAGGCAATAGGTCATTTCAAAACCTTTCAAAAAGGACTTCATTTTCTTATTCAAAATCAAGGAAATTTTGTCATTCAAAACAAGACATTTAAGCTCCTCAAGTCATTGGCATGGACCATCAAGGTTTGCCTCGAGATTTGCCATACAACTTGTCTCATTCATTCCTCTAAATCGAAATAGAGACTTCATGTTTCAATTTGAGTTCATGATGCGACTCACCACAAGAGAGAATCCCACTCATAATCATGCAATTCACAAAACAAAGGAATTATGGAGAACCAAGAAGACTCTCACTCTCTCAAGGAGGTTCAAGTGCACATATGTCGACCCATAGGCTTGCCCTTCATGTAAATTGCCACTAATGTAGGGTGGACAAGCTCAGAATCACCTAGGAATTGCGGGTTATGATGTTGGCTAGGGCTAAGGTGAAGATTTCATTTGGTTCAAGGGACTACACCTCCCTAATGCTCTTTGTTATCATTTCAACACCGCTCACATTTTTGACATTTCACTTCACCTTATCACTTACATAACCCAAGCTTCTTCTTTTTAATCATGATCATTCAACTCCTTGTATCACCTTCATTTGGTAACACCAATTCATTCTTTTCATTTTGCTTATTTGATTGAACGTTTTGGAGCAATTCACAATTCAAACTTAAGGTGCTACCTTGCACTTGGAGTGCATCTCTTTTCTTCTCCTCATTGATAACATACACCCCCAAACTTAGGCATTTGCCTATGTTGTCTTTTCATTCCCCCCCCCAAACATAGGCTTTTATCATACTTTTACTTTCAAGCACTTAGAGAGGACGGCTGCCAAGATAGAGGTTCCAAAAAGGTCAAGGTGTTAAACAAGGTGCCAAAGAACGGTCACAAGCTCAAAGGGGTTCACTAGGATTGATGTTGAGGGAAGTCATTTGGGTGAAGTAGATGTTCAAAAATGTCCTAAGGTCATTTTCCAAGCTCGATCATACCTAGAATTTCGCCTTGAATCACATTCGGGGAAAGTTCTCAATGACACATATGCATAAGAATCAAGGTAAAGCTTCACCATACAAGCCATCATGCCACAAGACTTCTTTCATTAGTGTCAAGATTACCAGGGAAAAATGACTTTCGACAAGCTATTCCGCGTTCATTACACACTCATTTATGAATCGATCAAGCTAAAACGAGAGTGTGCAAGTTATGACAAGAGAATGCTTTCCTCAAAAAATCATTTTTCCTCTTTCCTTTTATTTTCAAAAGCATCTTGCCAAGAAGAATTTTTCGGTGGGCCCATTTCGAGACAAGCAGAGTACGAACTCAATTTAAACTAAAACTTGCATTTTCCCTTAAGAAAGTCGCTTGTCAATCTATCATAGGGAAACACCATCTCAGTTCGACCCAAAAAAAAAAGGAAAATAAAGAAAATAAAGAAAACATATGCTGCTTTGAAAAGAACCGTGGTATTATGTAAACCCTCAGAGTTTATTACTAAAATATTATTAACAAGGCGATGACCAAATTCGCACGCTCATGAATCATTTGAAAAATAAGCCCCGACGTGGGTCTTTAGCGTATTTACAAGGCACGGGTAGCGAGATAATGGAATCGTGTAAGACTAACCCAACCAAGATTTAAAAATCAATCCCGGTGAGGGCACAATTAAGCATAAATCAAAACAAAACATAAGAAAAAGGCCCGGCAAGGGAAATATCATCACAATCATCCAAAATATGCCCGACAAGGGCCAAATCAATTCTTGCAAGAGAAAATAAGAATGTCAATAAGGCCCGACAAGGGCAATAAAAATATCTCAAGCTCAATCACGGGCAACCAACAAAAATCAAATAGTGCCACCCCCCCCTATAAAAAAAAGCATTGCCCTCAATGCTTTAAGATCAAATAAGGAGAGAAGGGGTACAACTCCCTGGAGGACTATGCATCATCATTATCATCATCTGCCACCTCATCATCTGTAGCCTCTCCACTAGGACCTGCACCACCATTTTGGGAGTGTGCTATCACTGTGGACTCCTTAAGGACCTGCTGAAATAATGGGTTCTCATCATCATCTATCTCAGCATACTCAGCACCAGGAAGCTCAGGCTTATCCTCTGCATAAGCTGTGAACAAATCATCCATGGGTCCAGGAGTCTGGCGGGGCTGAGGCAAGGTGCTCAAATCTGCCTCCTCAACTGGAGCTTTCCCTTTCGCTTTGACCACATCCTTATTGTGTTTCTTCACCGTGCCCTCAACAACGTCCACCCTTTTGTAGAGTTTGGTGACACTGTCCACTACCCCTTGCATGGCATTCTTGAAAGCTCTTTGTATCATACCAGGCAACTTATTAGCCAAGTCATTCAGCTACCTTTCATGATTATACATTTTGTCAACCATGTTCTGTAGGCAACTCTTGGTCAAAGGCCCTCTGGGTGCAGTGGCTGTGGGGATGTGTGCTTCTGAAGCAACCTTAGAAGGAGAGGAAGCATTTTTTTCAGCATCCAAGTTATCAACCTCAACTTCCATTGATATCTCTAATCTGCACTTTTTGAAATGAGGGGCATCCTTGTCAGTCTTCCTATCAAGATCCAACATACCTGTGGCAGGAGTTGAGTATTACAGCTGAAGAAAGAGATGTCAGCATTTGCACACATAGTTTGCTAATAAGAACAGGAAAGGGGAATGCATCACTGTGCCTAAGAGCCTTCCTATTGATCACCAAAGAAACAATCTCACCAAAGTTGATATGGTCCCCCACCATGATTGAGGCTATCAGGATGGACCCATCATGGGTGACCTTTTGGTCATTCTGATAAAGGAGAAAGCGAGAGTAAAAGAAATCATACCAAAGGTGATCCTCAAAGAGCAGGGACCGTCATGGTATGTCACCCCTCATGGTGGCCCAGAGAGGTGTATCAAGAGCAATAATTATCGCTGCCCAGTTGAGAGGTTTGAATTTGGCAGTCAACTTGGCCATGAGTTCAGATGCAGGCTCAATGTGATTGTCCTAGTAGACAACATTGATAGTAGCAGGAGTGATACAAACCTCTTTACCATAAACAATGACTAATTCCAAAAGGGGAATAGTCTCTGCTCCTCCCTTATGGCCCTTGGCATCTTGTGTGGCTTGATATGAGGAAAAGAACTCCCAAACTATCTCCTTGTAATAAGTTCCAAGCACGTCCTGGAATAGCTCCCCCTGTCTTTTGTTGAACTATGGCTGAATGTTGGGAAGGTTATCCCCCACGACTTCCAAATTGAAGCTCTGCTCTGCGTGAAGAGCTCTATCATTGTCACGGTTATAAATAGCCTTTTGTCCTTCAACCCCAAAGTGATTTTTTACTTCTTCAGTAGCTGATGGTTTCCTTTGTTGGTTCCCTGTGTTTCCTATGCTAGAAGACATGGTCTGCACATGGAGATTATGAGCACAAAAACAAAGGATTTTTTTTTGTATTTTTGACATATGAGAAAGGGAAAGATCAAAAAGAAGTTAACAAACTAAAAAGAATGGAATGCAAAGGAGTAGGAAAATGAAGGAGGTATTTGACAGCTCATGCGGGCCATGTGCGAAACGCACAAGCCATTAAGCACGTCACACATGATAGCGCATGAGCTACCAGATCCTTCAACTAATTTTCCACTGAGGTACGAGTGCTGATGCGGTTTGTAGGAAACAAGGTGCGCATTGCACCCTGCTTTGCACCTCAAAACAGTAAGCTGTAATCATTTTTTCAGCAGGTGCGGTGCCTTATGCATTCCACACATCAAGATCCACGCACCACTAGCGAAATACACTAGTGCATAATTGGAATTTTTTGCTTCGTGTGTTCTTGTGTATTACACATGTGATTTGTGGAGAAATATTTTCATAAAGCACTTGTCACCAAGTAGTAAACCAACAATTATTAAACATTTGGGGAAAAAATATAACATGGCCACAATTTATCCGGGTACTCAGACTTTCCCGGAATTCCATTATCACCAATCAAAACAAAAGAGGAACTCAATGATTTCCCTTAAGAAGGACGTTACCCCATCTATTACTGGGAAAATCAAGCCCTCAATTGCAACACTTAGGCATACAACTTCAACAACAATTTCTACCTCCCCGTACAAGATCATATACCCAACAAAACATTCAACAAATAACATAGGCACACAATAGTAGCAAATTTTAGCCCTACACAATAATTTTCAACCAAAACTTATGAAAAACAATGTTTTTCCCTTAAGAATGACGTCACCCAATCCATCATGTAACACCCTATACACGTATCCAGCTATCTAAGTTAAAAATCTCAGAAAATTTCAAGTTTCCAGAGATGATGGCTCAGACGACGATCCATCATTTGGAAGCACGGGCCCGTCCTATGCTCCCATCATCCCATTTCTAGAAGACCCCTAAGAGTGTCCCAGAAATGACGAGTCCAAGAACGGTCCGTCCTTCTGGATGACGGACCATTTTCTCAGCTTTCCTGGTACTCGTCATCCTAAGTTCAGAAACCTATCTTCCAAGTGCCAGAAATGATGAGTCGAAGGACGGCCCATCCTTCTGGATGATGGGTCATCGTTCCAACCGTAATCCCTGAGGTCCAGTAGCCCTCAGACTCTTTCAGTCAAACCACGGTTCCATTAGATGGTCCGTCCTTATGGACGACGGTCCATCGTCCAACCCGTGGTCACTGACTTCGATAATTTTTCTAGATTTTCTTAAATTAAGTCCAGGGACATTTTGGTCATTTACCACTCTTTTTAACTATTAAGTGGTGCCGTTTTGACTATTTCTAGTAGGGTTTTCACCCATATTATCCTAAGTCTCTTCTAAGTTCCTTATTCTTCTCCCAAAAAGGAAGATTTCTCTCCAGAGTTTCTCTCAAGCTCAAGTCTCCTAGCTTCAAGTTCAAGCCTCCTAATTCTTTTCCATTGAAGTGGGTTATCTTCTTCCAAGGTATATGGGTCTTTACTGATGGGTTTCTTCCACCCTTGTGCCCAAAATCCCCAAGTCTTATTTTGAGATCATGAAGCTATGAAATTAGGATTTTAAACAAAAAATTGAGAAAAGTTTATGAAATCAGTTCCTATGTTTAAATTGATGGTTTCTTATTGATTACTCATGATTTGATTATGATTTCGTTTTTGGCTTTGAAATCCCAAACATGAAAGTTGATTTCTAGCATGATTCCATGAATTTACATGTTTTCAAGAGAAAGATAGCATGATTAGATATCATGGCATTTGCGAACTTATGAATTGCATGTATGATTCTTCAAGCACGAAATTGGAACGAAAAACATGTTTTGAACTATGGCTAATCTAAGCCTTCAGATTATGACTTTGGATTGCATAGCATCCGATATGTCTTTGGGTATTCAAAATAGCATTGGCATCAGATATGTCATTGGTTTTACTTAGCTTTGGCATTAGATATGTCATTGGGTTTTAAACAGTTTTGACATTAGATATGTCACCAGTTTATGAACTAGCTTTGACTTCAGATATGTCATTGGTTATGAATCAGCTTTGGCATCATATATGTCATTGGTATTATATGAGCTATATGTATATTTTAAAAGTAGTATTAGCATTGAGTTGGACGGGTGAGAGTACCCATATGTCCCAGAACTACGTTGCTCCCATAGGTTCTAAGTCCCGTGCTGGGCATCAGTATCAGGTAATCACGTTACAGTCATGCCTGTGTACCCCTAGCAAGGTACATTGGGTCCTCTCGATGGGGCGTATACATCGAATTCCATGTAGTTCACATGGTCTATGTCGGTTATAGAACCTCCCATAGAAATAGTTTACGCTTTAAAAATGTATTGACTGTTTGCTTTCAGATTTCAGACTTACTACTTATGATTATGTTTTTAGCTTATGATATTGCATTGAGTCATTATATTATAGATTTTACAATTACCACATGATTTCATCTTCAAGGATAATTTAAGCATGTTTTACCATAAGTTATGCATGATTTCAGTTTTAAACGGGCTTCCAAGTATATTTTTATCATGACCTATGCATATCCCACATACTTAGTACATTCCATAGTACTAACGCATATTGCGCTTTATCCTTTGATGATGCAGATTCAGGTGTCCCTTTACAGCTTTGTGGCAAGAGTTCCCGACCACTCACGCCTAGCTTTGGTGAGTCCTCATAGTGCGAGGACTAGTTATGCTTTTTCTTATGTTAGCTTTACTTCTATACTCCGAGTTAGCTAGGGTTTTGTCCTAGAAACTCTTATGTTATGACTAGAGGCTTTCAGACATAGTTTGTATTCGAGTTCCCCTTTTTGATATTGTATGTTATGTGGCCCTTAGACCCTTATTGATGTTTCCTTATTGGGTTTTCGTATTGTTCTACTGCTTATCTTTTGTTATGCTTGAGAATTCTATGACCAAGGGTTAGCTTGGGGCAGTTGTGGTCCCAAGTCCCATGTTACCTCTAGTGGGTAACCTCGGGGCGTGACAAACTTGGTATCAGAGCCTCAGGTTCAAGAGTCCTAGGATATCTGAAAGCCGCATCGAGTAGAATCTCTTTCATGGGTGTGAAGTGCGCCACACTTCTGAGGGAGATGCTATGAGATGTTTTAGGAAAAACTTCACTTCTTCATGTTTACTATCATGCAATAGAGTTTGACTCTACTTACCCTTCTAATCTGTTCCTTATGCATTACTGATAATGTCTCCGCAAAGAAACCCCACGAGGAATGCTAATCCAAACACTCAAGATCATGAGGTTACGAATACAGAATTTTGTGAAGCCATCTGTATGTTGGCTCAAGCCATGACAGCTCAGTTTAATGAGAAAGAGAAACTAAAGAAGAGGAAGAGGAAAAACAAGATGTCTAGAACACGGAACCAATCATCTTCTCAGCAGAGGTCATCCAGACCAACCCCATCTTGAGTTTGCACACCTACCCTTAACTCTCAGTCTTGTCACCATAAGGCTCTGAAAACCTCGAGGTACCATCATTGTAGTAGTTATGGTAAGTTTCATTTAGGTGAGTGCCTTGCAAGCAAGGAGAGGTGTTTTAGTTATGGTCATTTAGGCCATAGGATCAGGAATTGCCCCTCATCTAAGCAAAGAAACTGTGATGTTCAGCTCCAAAACCAATTCCTTTCATTGCCTAGCCAGTCAGATCAGAGTATTCCTCCAGGAGTTGAATTAGGTACGTCACTAGATTTTCTTCCTTTATGCATCCATAGACCCTGGACCCCTACTCCTGTTTGGGTGTGAGTTGTCTTGACCTAGAAATAAGTGGGGATAAGAGGGTTGAGGCCTAGACTTTTAGGAGAAGGAGAGTCTTAGACTATAGAAGGAAGTAGGTATTCGTGCTACATTCTGGAGTAGTGTATGTTCTGTTAGGGTAAAACGATCATAGTTTCTTTGAGAGGTTGGTTAGAGGTCCATAAACTTAGGAGGGTAGCATGAACCTAAGGGGGATATGGTGGAATTTAGAATCAGTCAGATTTTAGAGGCTCAGGTAGCGATGCTTGTGGGTGTTAGAACAAAGTCAAGAGGGGAGGCATAAGCTTATTTCCATCCTAGCATCCTAAGTATACTTCTGCCATTATGATCCCTTTTGCATGCCTTTTTTGTCAGCGCTATGGTCCTATTTCAGACTCACGCTCATGTCCAGATTCTAGAATGGCAAGTGATTGCTTCAGACAATGATTCTACTCTTACTCTGCGAGTCTATGAGTCCCATCTTTATGACCCGAGGTCTGTCATTTATGTGAACTCATGTATCATAGTATGCTCAGTTATGTTTACTCAGTCAGTCTTCAGAAATACCTCAATGGCTAATCAAATCATGTTACACCATGTATATGCTCAGACCTGATTCTTGAAATGATTCACGCTTATAATTTCCTTATTCTAAAGCCCTTTGATCTTTGCCTTTGATGATGAGGGGTGGTGATCCACTAACTCAAGTCTTACGTGCCCAATATGTGAAGTGCTCATTCCTATTGCGCTCAATTCCACAAGCCCCACCTTGAGTGGCTTGATCATGCTAAGTGTAAGTCTAGATCAGTCTGTAATCCTTCATTCATGACGCTCCTACTCCTGCTCTTTCCTTTCTATGATTCTGGTTTATATTGTTGTAAGTGTTAGGGAAGAAGATCTTGTAGTAGCCTAGTTGGGAGGTAGCAAATTCCTTTTTCCCTTGTTAGTGTACTTGTTCCACCTTGACTTCTAGGTGTGGGTGAATTATGAGGTACAAATTATTCATGCAAAATAGTTAGATGAGAAAGTTTAGCATGTCCCTCTGTAGAAGTTCTTGAATTTGCGATTCCTAGTTATGATAGGAAAGAGGAGAGAAGTCTTAAATAAGATAAGCTATAAAACCATAGGGTGAACATAGTTATAAGCTTGAATATCATGATGAGATACATGTGGATAATTGTTTGCGCAACTAATGACCCTTGGGTTGGGGACCACTGGATTAGTTGGTTGTTGTGATAAGAGAGAATACCATTCTTAGGAGATAACTCTAGATGCAAGGGGTTAGTAGAGATAGGCTTAAACATGGAGAATCGGGTAGTTAGACTCAGACCTTAGTACCTTTATGTGAGCTGTTGAGGTTGTTAGTTGCAAATGGTAGGAGTGGTATTCAGAAAAAAATAGTTTCCCTGTATATCTACTTCTCTCAGTTTGGTGTCCCTTTTGGTTAACTGCGATTTCTAGAGTATGTTCGTTCCTTATGAGTTTTAGCTGAGTTCCTACTCTCATCCCAGACCAGTTATCATATTGGATATCCAGTTCCTATCCTGTTGGTCATTTTTACATCCTCAGTATGTATACGTGTCTCATGAAACCAGCTCAGGTGTATTTCAATCGAAAATCGGTTACCATGATGGCACTTCAGCTTTCACGACTCAGTTGAAGGAACTACTTGGGAAGCAGAATCATCCATGAAGGCCAAGTACCCTCATCCTTTTCTTTTCTATATAGTTTCAGCTTGAGAAAGGAATACCATCCTTAGTATGTCCCTCCGATTCCATTCCACCGGTTTCCCTTATGATCCTAGCATGCATACATGTTTTATGAGGTTAGGTTATCATGTTTTCAAGTCAAGAAGTTCAGCTTTCATGATTACCCCTTGATTTCTATGTTATGATGTTGGTTGGGCTGTTTTCTCCTCAGTTTCCCTTGTTTAGTCTTTATTCGAGGATGAATGATCCCAAGGGGGAGATATTGTAACACCCCATACACGTATCCAGCTATCTAAGTTAAAAATCTCAGAAAATTTCAAGTTTCCAAAGACGACAACTCAGACGACGATCCGTCATTTGGAAGCACGAGCCTGTCCTGTGCTCCCATCGTCCCATTTCCAGAAGACCCCTCAGAATGTCCCAGAAATGATGAGTCCAACAACGGTCCGTCCTTCTGGACAATGGACCATCTTCTCAGCTTTCCTGGTACTCATCGTCCTAAGTTCAGAAACCTATCTTCTAAGTGCCAGAAACGATGAGTCGAAGGACGGCCCATCCTTCTGGACGACGGGTCGTCATTCCAACCGTAATCCCTGAGGTTCAGTAGCCCCTAGACTCGTTCAATCAAACCACGATTCCTTTAGATGGTCCATCCTTCTAGATGATGGACCGTCGTCCAACCCGTGGTCACTGACTTCGATAATTTTTCCAGCTTTTCTTAAATTAAGTCCAGGGGAATTTTGGTCATTTCCCACCCTTTTTAACTATTAAGTGGTGCCATTTTGACTATTTCTAGTAGGCTTTTCACCCATATTATCCTAAGTCTCTCCTAAGTTCCTCATTCTTCTCCCAAAAAGGAAGATTTCTCTCCAAACTTTCTCTTAAGCTCAAGTCTCCTAGCTTCAAGTTCAAGCATCCTAGTTCTTTTCCATTGAAGTGGGTTATCTTCTTCTAAGGTATGTGGGTCTTTAGCAATGGTTTTCTTCCACCCTTGTGCCCAAAATCCCCAAGTCTTATTTTGAGATTATGAAGCTATGAAATTAGGGTTTTAAACCAAAATTTGGGGAAAGCTTATGAAATCAGTTCCTATGTTTAAATTCATGGTTTCTTATTGATTACTCATGATTTGATTATGATTTACTTTTTAGCTTTGAAAGCCCAAGAATGAAAGTTGATTTCTAGCATGATTCCATGAATTTACATGTTTTCAAGAGAAAGATAGCATGATTAGATATCATGGCATTTGCGATCTTATGAAATTGCATGTATGATTCTTCAAGCACGAAGTTGGAACGAAAAGCATGTTTTGAACTATGGATAATCTAAGCCTTCAGATTATGACTTTGATTGCATAGCATCCGATATGTCTTTTGCTTTTCAAAATAGCTTTGACATTTGATATGTCATTGGTTTTACTTAGCATTGGCATTAGATATGTCATTGGGTTTTAAACAGTTTTGACATTAGATATGTCACCAGTTTATGAACTAGCTTTGACTTCAGATATGTCATTAGTTATGAATCAACTTTGGCATCATATATTTCATTGGTATTATATGAGCAATATGTATGTTTTGGGAGTAGTATTAGCACCGAGTTGGACGGGTGAGAGTACCCATATGTCCCAGAACTATGTTGCCCCCGTAGGTTCTAAGTCCCGTGCTGGGCATCAGTTTCAGGTGATCACATTATAGTCATGCCTTTGTACCCCTGGCAAGGTAGATTGGGTCCTCTCGATGGGGCATATACATTGAATTCCATGTAGCTCACATGGTCTATATCTGTTATAGAACCTCCCACAGAAACAGTTTACGCTTTAAAAATGTACTGACTCTTCGCTTTCAGATTTCAGACTTACTACTTATGATTATGTTTTTAGCTTATGATATTACATTGAGTCATTACATTACAGATTTTACTATTACCACATGATTTCAGCTTCATGGATAATTTAAGCATGTTTTACCATAAGTTATGCATGATCTCAATTTTAAACAGGCTTCCAAGTATATTTTTATCATGACCTATGCATATCCCACATACTTAGTACATTCCATAGTACTAACACATATTGCGCTGCATCCTTTGATGATGCAGATTCATGTGTCCCTTCACAGCTTTGTGGCTAGAGTTCCCGGCCACTCATGCCCAGCTTTGGTGAGTCCTCATAGTGCAAGGACTAGTTATGTTTTTCCTTATATTAGCTTTACTTCTATACTCCGAGTTAGCTAGGGTCTTGTCCTAGCAACTCTTATGTTATGACTAGAGGCTTTCACACATAGTTTGTATTCGAGTTCCCCTTTTTGATATTGTATGTTATATGGACCTTAGGCCCTTATTGATGTTTCCTTATTAGGTTTCTGTATTGTGCTTCCGCTTATCTTTTGTTATGCTTGAGAATGATATGACCAAGGGTTAGCTTGTGGAACTTGTGGTCCCAAGTCCCGTGTTAAGTCTAAGGTGTAACCTCGGGGCGTGACACATCATAGGGACAAATTATGCATCAATCAAAAGTGGGTTACTTAGACTTCACCCCAAACATAGATTTTCAAGGTTCAAAACTACTATAATCAACATGCATTATCACAATATCAAGTCCTACAAAGTTGATCCTAAGCAAAATCCATAACACAATTCAAAATTAGGGACCCAAATTTTTTGGATCTCACCTAAAATCAACATGGCAATTCTAACAAGCATGCTTCACAATATGAGTTCTCAATCAACATAAAAACATATATTTGGCATTGAGGAACTTACCAAAAGTGAAGATTAGGTGGAGAAAAGTAAAAATTAAAGCTTTTGGAGAGCAACAATGTTGACCAAAATTTGGCCCAGAGAATCAACGGCGGTGACAAGTGGTGGAGTGGCAGTGGAGTTTAGGTGAGAGAAGGAAAAGAGTTTTGGGGAAGTTTGAGGGATTTATGGGAGGTTTTGGGAGAGAATTTTGAGAGTTAGAGGAGAGAATATGGAAGAGGAGGAGAAGGGTGGCAGATATAAAGTGGAAAAGAAGAAGAAAATTGGCCGGGTCAGTCTTCGGGGCGGGTTGGTCAACATGTTAGGTCAATTAAAATTTAAAATTTTAACTTGGTGCACCGCAATGTGCAATTTGCACAAGCCCTTGTGTAGATCGCATGTCATTTTGCACCTCACTTTTTCATGCTCTGAATTTGGCCCAGGCTTCTACTTCGTCATGCGATGGAGGTACGATGCGCACTTGGGCTCGTGCGGACCGCACAACCCAACTCACATCGCCTCCAATTTCTATTTTTCTTCCCAGCCTTCTGGTTGGGCATGCGTTGGAATGTGCAACATGCACAATGGCTTGTGTGAACTGTACGGTCCTTGGCACATCTATTTTTGCCATGTTTTTCCACTTCTTTATTCCTCTGTTCCTTCCATTCCTAAAATAAACCAAAAACAACAAAAGATAACCAAAAATAAAGCAAAAACATTTGGGTTGCCTCCCCAAGAAGCGCTTGAATTTAAGTCGCAGCTCGACGATAGTACCTCAATCTTAGTCATTGTCAGATAGCATGCCAATCCAGTTGGCGTGGCCCCATCCCAAGAAAGGGAATTGTTCCTTCAATGTCCACAAAACATCATCATGTTGTCAACTTGGCAATTCTTCAATCATGGGCGTCTTGCCCATTTCATACTCCTCAAGGGCATGATCGACCTTTCCCTCCAACTCTATCATCGATATTACCCATAATTTATCCGGAGGCTTTGTGGGTTGGCATACTTGAATGTCACTACCTCGCTTCCAACTCAAAATTAAAGTTCACCAAGTTCAACATCTACAAGTACTCTCCCCATGGATAATAATGGTCACCCTAAGATGATGGGAACCTCAACATCTACTTCACAATCCCAGATCACGAAGTCCACCGAGAGAATGAACTTGTTGACCTTCACCGATACGTCGAATAGGATTCCTACCAGACACTTAATGGACCGATCATCCATGAGTAGCCTCATAGATGTAGGTTTGGGTGTGCCCAATCCTAACTTGTTGAAGATCGCTAAGGGCATTAAATTAATGCTCGCCTCTAGATCACACAAGGCCTTACGGAACACAAATAGCCCAATAGTACATGGTAAGGTGAATGCACCCAGATAATCCTATTTTGTAGCAACATTGCTTTTCATCACAGCGCTACAGATGTGTGATATCTCAATGGTTCCCACATAAACAACCTTTTTATTTTTGAGCAACTCTTTCATAAACTTAGCATACCCCGGCATTTGCGTTAAGGCTTCAACCAAAGGAATATTTATCGAAAGCTTGCTAAACATGTCAACAAACTGATTGAATTTTGGCTCCTCCTTTATCTTAATTAGCCTTTGAGGTTATGGAGGAAGTTCCTTTGGTAGTATGGCTATCACACTTTGAGCAATAAGAGGGTTTTCCTCAACATCAATAGCAACTTGAAGAGGAGATTCAACCTCCTCCCTCTCATCATCAACATCAACACTCACCGGGGAATTGGGTGCACCAAGCTTCACCCCAACCCCAGGTTCTACAATATCTTTATCATGCACGATTCCTTTACCTTTATTACTCGGCTCAACGATGGCTTCAACAATAGGTTTCTTTGCTATAACAACTGGCTTGACAACAGGCTTTCTTATGACTCGACTTGTTCTCCCATCCCTAGTAACAACTACCATGATATGAGCATCATTTTTAGGATTAGAGGTGGTGTCACTAGGTAATGTGTCCTTTAATATCGGGTTCATTTGGGTGTAGAGGAGATTCATTTGGGCCTCAAGATGTTTAATTGAAGCCGAATGAGAGCTCACGATTTGATGAAGTACTGACACTTTGCTTTTAAGCTCACTAACCCCGGTATTTATTATTTTTACCTTCTTTAGAACCAAGGACAACATGTCCTCAATCTTTGAATGACCGTGATTGCTTGTGGTGGGTTGATATAAGGAGTCCAATTTATTTGGAGGCACATATATGTTTGAACTCCGGTGATTGTATCTATCACCATCCTTGTCACAGTCCCTCCAATTCCCATCTTTTTCCTTGTCCCTAGTCCAACCTTAATTCTCCTCCCTCAGGTGATAATACCCGGGGTGAGAACCCGCTGACAAATAACAAAGTTTACCATCCACGATGGTCATTAGCTCGTTATCACTAGCCTTGATCTCTGGTGTACTCACATCATTCACGGTCTTAACACCACCTGCCCCCATTATGTGCATGTCAAGAAAGTCTATTTGCGTCATTATTTTTGCCATGGTCTCATACCTCTCTTCATCCTTCCTTCGCATCTCATTTGTTAAGATGGATGTGGTCACTCCCAAGGTTGGAATATCCGCCTCCCTTGTGTGCCAAGATTGGTTAGTCTTGGTCATTCTCTCAAGAAGGGCCGAGGCAACAGGAAATTGTAGATCCATGAAAGTGCCACCTCAAATATTGTTGGCCATGGATTTATTCATCAAGTTAAATGAGCTAAAAAAGATTTTTAGCAAGACATGGTCCGGAAAACCATGGTTAGGACACAACACGAGCTTCTTCTTAAATCTCAGTCATGCCTCGTGTAGAGGCTCATCGAGAAGTTGGTGGAAGTTGGTAATCTCATTCCTTAGCTACATCATCCACGATAGAGGGAAGAATCTAGTTGTGAAGGCATCTACCAATTCAGTCCAAGAGGTGATGAACCCATCCAACAATTCCTCTAACCACGCCGTGGCTTCCCCCGTTAGAGAGAACGAGAATAGGCAAAGTCGGACGGATTCTTGGGAGATATTTTGGAATATTAATGGTTGACATATCTCCAAAAATTTGCGGATGTGCATATTGGAATCATCGTGGGCTTCTCCTCCTAACATACCCTTCATTTGTATCAAATGGAGCATTGTGCTAGTAACGTGAAATACAACATTTCCCACCGTGGGGGGTAGGCAGATTGCACCTACTCCCAATTGAAGCACGTGTTCATTGGATGCATCCATGAACCCATCAATTCTATCATTATCGCTCACCTCACTCATGGGCTACCTATATAACAAGCAAAAACAACAAACAAAATAAAAGAACAAACACTCTACAAAGTGATTTCAATTCCACAATAAAAAAGGCTAATCAACTTAATTCCTCGACAACGATGCCAATTTTTTAGAAATGCTCAAACTGTACTCTCCTAGTCGGAGGTAACGATGATCGTTAAGAAAAACAAATTTATATTACCCGACAGGTGTTGAGATCGATCCCACATGGAATTTAGAGCTTAACCTATGTGATTGTACGACAGACTTCACATAAGAGTATATTGCTCAACAACAAATAATGTAAAAAGGGGGGAATTGGGAATTTATCACTATTCGAATTTCAAACAAAGCCCAAAGAAGGGGGAGCCTACTGAAGTTTCAAAAAAAGGAATTGAGAATCATCATAGGCTGTGTTTTAAGTGAAGGAGAGAGACCGGACTTGCTAGGAATTGAATCAATAGGCTCAGGGGCATGCCCCGTATCCACTGCAAGAGAATCCGCTCTTTGACACATATATTAGACCGTAGCACAAGAGCAATAAGTAAAAATGCAAGGTGTAAACAATAGAGAGAGAATGACTAGGGATGTGCTTCCAATGGGTCTTGAATACAAGTCAAGGTACTTACTCAATTGCATAAATTCCTACTAAATGATATAAGTAGCATTGGTTTTAGGCATGCTCATTAATATCTCGATCAAACAAACATATATCTAATGGTTTTTATTCAAACACTATTGTTTATGCAAATAACCAACCAACATATGCTTAGGGAGGTCACACTATTTCTAGCTTAGACCCTTAAATGAGTGTTTCTAGAGATTTAAGTTATTTCTAGCCTCAATCTAGGTGGAATCTCAAGTACCCACTAGTAATTCCATATCTGAAATTATAAACTTCTTTCTGAAGCAAGAATACAACCAAGTAGAGTAAATCAATGTTTGAAACCATCAATTTTAGAGTTAAAATATGGTGGAATCACTAGACCCATATCATATTAGCAATTATTAACACAAATAAGCAAGACCCATACCTTTTTATCAAATACCCATCATCTACACTTCCCTAGACAAGGAAACTTAGCCACTCATGCTAAAGGAAGAATAAAGTATACCCATAGGGAAACTCAAATTCTTTTTCATTAATTATAGCAAGAATCCAATATCCAAGCTTAAATTTACAAGACCAAGTGAAGATTGAGAGAATAGATTGAAACTCTCTTTCCTGCCTTAGGAGAGAAACTTGCTTCAAAGGTAAAAGATATTCAAAAACTATTCAAAACTCTTTACAATTGTGCCTAAAATGGGTATAAAAATATTCCCAAAATGTTACATAAATTTGGACAAAAATACCCTTAGAGTGGTGTGGGGAACGATGTGCGATTCGCACGTTATTGAGTGCATGTCGCACACCCTTCTTGAGTGGTCCAGTGACTCAGACAAATTAGGAGCTTCATGTGAGGTGAGGTATTGTTCGCACCAGGCATTATGCGTGTCGTACAACGACTGCACCCCTTAGCAGATTCTTTAGTTGATCTTCAAGATTTATGCGGTTGAAGGTGCGGTCCGCACCAAGGCTTGTGCATGTCGCACGAGGGCCGTATCTCTTAGCAGAATCTTCATCTTATTTTCTCACTTCACATTTCACTCCTTTTTAGCTCTTTTTGGGTCCATTTTCTTATTTCCTATATTTGATCACAAGTACCTGGATAGACATCAATAAATCACATAAGAACCTCTAAATCTTATCAAAACATAGCAATAATTCATGAGTAAAGGCTCAATAAGTTTGTAGGTTACCGACTTATCAGGGCTCACCACTAATAACTGTTGAAGTGGAACTAGATCGTACTAGTCACAATGCTGAGACTGAGTGCTTGAACCGGTATCATGATAGGATGCAACACAAAGAGTATGCGATCAGTACTTTGAATGTACTGAGCATTTAGGATATGCAAGCTAAAAGGATAACTGACATTCTAAAATACCTATTTTCTGTACAAATATAAACTAAGTCTATAGCACAATTGCCGGAATCATAAGATTCATAAAAGTCTAAAATGCAAAAAATATTCTAAGAAGACATAATAAAACTAATAAAGCTGAACTGAGGGCCAAGTACATGTCTACTGAGTCAAATACTGTGGGAGAGTCTGTTACCCGACATAAATCACATGAGCTAAACATAGAGTCCGATATATATGCCCCATTGGGATGACCCAATATACCTTGCCAGGTTATAGAGGAATGACTGGTGTGATCACTAATATGATGCTCAACTGAGGGGTTAAGTAGGCCTACAGTAGCAAGTAGTTCTGGGACTTCGAGTGAAACTGGGATCCAAGTCTAACTCGGTGATAAGTACTACTCCCAAATTGGATACAGATAGCTCATTTAAAATTAAAGTTCTGAAAACTGGTTTAGAACTGAACTAGTTTGAAAAAACTTTTATAAAAGAGGTGTAGACTGAAAACTGGCTAACTTGTTGCTTAAAATAGAATGCTAACAATCCAAGCTAAATTCTGAAGAAAGCTAGTTTAAGTGAAAATACCATAATTTTTAGGCTAAGTCCTTGTCTGCTCATATCATTATACAAATCCATACAAGTTATTGAAACTAAGGTATAAATCATAAAAACATCATATGAACTATATAATAGGTATAAGTACTGAATTCTATAAAAATCTGCATGATAGGGTAAGAACCCTAGTTTCATAAAACCTCGAAATTTAAATTTGAAGAATGAAGTCTTATGCGTAAGGGCGAATAAAGACCTTATTGAATACTCACATACCTGTAGTCGAAGAAATTCTAAACTTTCTCTGAAATTATGGAGATCTGGAGAAGCATCCCTAGGCTTGGTTGAAAGAAGACTCCTTATTTTCCCTCTTTCTGACTTACGATTCCTAATTGTGGGAATAAGGGGAATTTAGTCATAAGTCCCTTCTAGTCCCACCTAAAAGAGGCTAAAATGACTTAGGATTTAAAAGAATAGGAAAGGTCCAGAATACCCCTGGGATCAAGACTTTAAAATTGCAAAAAATTCTTGGAATAGGGTTCCACGGCCAGGAACCACAGTCCATGGATGGTTCCACAAGCCGTGGAACCATCTCGTGGTTCCTTTCTATTTTGTTAGGGTGTGGGCCTGATTTCCATATCTGCAGATCACATCCCATAGATTGTTCCATGATTTGTGAATCCCCACTATGGATCTCAGGCCCAATATCAGCCTGCATATCTAGCTCCACAGATGGCATCCACAGTCTATGGTCTTCGATGATCCGTGTAATCCGTTCGTGATTCCTGTCTGTCAATTAAAATCTTAACACAAAATTTTAGTCTAGATCTTAACTTAGAATTTTTGAGGTGTTACACTTTTAACCTTAAAATACCTAAGACGATCAAAACACTCAGTTACATTAATTCAAATCCTCTCATTCCTCTCCTACGCTCCCATACTAATGTTCTCAAGAAAAAGCAAAGCTAGCTTTTTCTCATCAAGGTTCTCTCCTAAGTTTCTTCTCTAAGATATGAGAGACTGTCCTCCATTACAAATTCTTTCAGTTATATCCTCCTCATGATTGTTAAACCCTTTTTTGATAATCCTAGGGTTAGAACTGTATACCTTTGAAAACCTGATGAGTTCTTGAAACCGTCACTTGTACTCATGGAGACTGTTTACTTTTGTACTTATCTTATGAGTCAAACTAGAATATGAACTCTCTTTGTTACTTGTTATGAACTTGAGTAAATTATGAATCTTATGACACGATGAAGTACGGTGATCTTTTTGAAACATTATGAATTTTATGAATTTCTATGGTGAATCGTTTTTGAAAATACTAACTCATGATTTTCATTTTTCATAGAAGCCCTATTTCTATTGTTTCAAGTAAGTATTTTGAACTTCCCAAAAAATCCTACCCTCTATAAAGTCATGGATGTCTTTAGAAATATATTTGGTATGAAACTCTTATGACCCTTGTGAAATCCAATATTTTCTTTTGAACTCTAAACATGAATTTTTTTCAAAATACATACATCATGACTTATGATATGATTTTCCTAAATTATGATCTTGTGATATGGACCTTCCCTACGATGCATTAAAATATGATTACATGAACCCCTTAACCATAACTATGTTAAAACAACTAGAAACTTCCAAAATCTCCATAACCTCTATAGTGTGACAAAACCCCTTTCTTTTGAATGATAACATAACGATATGATCCATATGGCTTCTAATACTATAAAATTACTTCAAGAATGTCTTCATGACCTTATGATATGATCTCCATAATCTTAAGGTATGCTAAAAAAGGACATGAACATCCCAAAAACTCATCCTCCATATAGTTTCAGCACCTATGTCATTTGAACCATGGTAGAATGAATTATGATACTAACCTTCACGAGTCCTCAATGAAGTTAATGAACTATGACATTTACGATATGATCTAAAAATGGATAATTCATAGACGTGAGACTAAAGTGTCTAACTCACAGATATGCGCCTCAAGCAACTATCTTATGCTTATGAGTAATAAGGAACTAAATGACTTAATATTTTCTAATGATATAAATACTCCCACAATATTCAAAAGGTTTCTTGATGTTGTGAATTCATGAACTTGTAAGACGGTATGATGGTACCAATATGATATGAACATTTATGAATCTAATGGATGGTTATTGGGATATAATATTATCTTAATATAAGCTTAAGAGTATTACATGTCTAACCAAGAAGGTATGAGCGGTAAGAGACTCAATACCCAAAACTATATTTATCAATGTAGGTATGATTCGTTCTGTAAGTTTGGAAGACTTTTCATGTTCCCTCTATGAGGATGATTTAGCATTCCTATAAATTGTTATATATAAAAGGACACTAATCTATGCACCAAACATATATTAGTACTCATCCGATTGAGTGGTGATCGAATCCACATAGCCCATGATGTATTCCGATTATACCATCTAATCCAACATGTTAATTAAAATGTTAAAGGATGTCCTACCTTATTAGTTGATATTTCATATTTTCTCAGTATAATATCATTGTTTTAGTTTTATATACGTACATTATTCCATGTCTTCCCTTCCCCAGTTTTACATACCATACATTCATGAGTGTTGATGCCTCTGACGCTATATCATTTTATGATGCAAATTCAAGTACACACGTTTGTGATTCAATGAATCCTTAAGTTCACTCATTTCATCTATTTGGTGAGGCCTACGTATTTTTGAAAGTTTTAGTCTAGTTATGTTATTCAGTCTAGTCAGTAGAGGCTTCATTAGACAATCAGTTTAGTTGTATTCAGTTTGTATTTGATGTTATGTCTCACTTTATAAAAGTATATTTGTACCTGAGTTTTCAAAGCTTAAATACCATTACATATTTTCAGAGCTTCCGCATTTATGTTTTCGTTAGATGCTTATATATTATGCCAAGTTGTTCATTTGGGCTAGAGATGGTCTTCAGTGTTAATTATATCTAGGGTCTAGGATTGGGTCGTGACAAACTTGGTATCAGAGTTCAAGTGTCCTAGGGTTTCTATAAAGTCATATCTAGTAGAGTCTTGCTTATGGGTGTGTTGGGTACCACACTTATAATCAAGAGGTTACAGGGCATTTAAGAGATGCATCCCATTCTTTCATACTCTAGATCATGCAGTAAATTTGTGCCATAAGCAAAATTATTTAGACCCATGCATTGTTCTAATCCCTCCAACAAAGCGATATCTTTGATGTTATAGAAGAGGTAAAGCTAAGCTTTCTATTGATGTGATGCTCTCACATGGAGCCATTAAAAAGTTAAGACGCTGCACAAAGACTTGAGAGGAGACCATTAGTGTGATTAAGTCTATTGATCCAAAAGTGCATACCCCTATCTATATGAATCATGCATTTGTGCCACATAAGATGTGTATTTAGACCTTTTTGAAACTTTGTTACAGATGATACTCTTAAGGGGCAGATATTGTAACATCTCACAAATTCATTTCATGTTCAAGTCATTCCTTATGCCTTTTTGAGCTTGAAAACTGAGACGTACAATCCTTAGGTTAGTCATAATTTGTTTGGGTAGAGTTCTGGGACTTAAATGGAAGTTATGGGCAAAACAATTACAGGATACACCAGCCATAGGGTCTTCCCATTGAGGTCCATGCTGCACGTGTCACCAAACTTTAAAACGATGAAAAAATGACCTCTCTGTGTATTGGGAGGTGCTATGTGATGACGTCCAAAACAACTCTCCTGAAGGAGGTGGCAATGGTCATCAAGTAAAATAAGGTGGAAATAGTCGTCGCGCAAAAAAAAACTCAATGCGAGTTAGGTCGAATCCATAAGGATTGGTATGGAGATTAACCACAAATTATAGTTTGATTCATAAGAGCAAGCATAGTTGTAATGACCCTCTAGGTCATTTACTTAATTTTCATACTTTTTCCATGTTTTGAGCCTTTCCACAATGGCTACAAGTCATTTATGACATACTAGGATTGACGGTTCAGTTCTCGAGTAGTTCACTTGTATTTTCGGCCTTTTTCCCTATTTTGTAATTCCTAAGGCTAGTAGAGTTGACTTTGGTCAATGTTTGAAAAAGACGACCTCGAATGGAAAATTTATCAGCACTATTAGCTCCAAACTATTGACTTTGGGCTAGAGAGACCTTTGGTTTGACTTTTAAGGCTTCTGAACTCATTTTAGGCTATTGGGTTCCTTTTTGGTTAAAAGTTTTTTTTGGGGGAAAGGCCCACTTTTCATTATAACAATCTCCGTTGGGAATTTCGTTGATCTTGTTGAGTCTGATATGCCATTTTTTAGTAGGGTAGCATAGTTTGTCTGCATCAGCTGGACCCCAGATTAATCTCGAGGGTCCATCTAGTGACTTCAAAGTTGCAAAATCTACTGGTTTTGTTGGTTGCTATTGCAGGGTCACTTAACCCTTTGCCTATGTGAAAGGGTGGCTGCTTATGTGATGCCTGCATATATGGCATGCCCGCCGTATTCGCGAAGAAAAAACCAGTGACCCATCCCCAAATACTTCTTCTCGTATGGGGGAGGAGGGCCACATAGGCGAGCCTGCATATGCGGTGGGGTTATCGCCTACATTAAAGAGGACCCTTGGCACCTATAAAATGTTTTCAACTTCATTTTCTCCTCCTCATTTTCAAAATTGTCCATTGATTCTAAGCTTCAAGTACTGGTTTAAGAGATAGAATTCATCTCCTATATTCTGGTAAGTCCCTCCTAGTTCCCTTATCTTTTTCCGTCATTAAATTCATGTTGTAATTTGTTTAAAATTTTTTGTTTAAATTCTTTTATCAAGTGGACTTGGGGCTATTTTGGGCCCCAAAAGGAGTCCCGTTTGTGCTCAAATTTGGGCATGGGTTTATAAACCCGCTACAAACATAATTATGAATTTTGTTTTCAATTTTATTGCGCTGCTGGAGGGTCATTTTCTGACCTAAATTTTGGCTCAAAACTTGATATAGCTATATGGATGTCATTCTTCTTATCTTGACTCATGGATTATGTTCTTGATAGTGTGGTAGCATTCCAAGGCTATTAAAAAGGGGAAGACACATGAGTGATGATTCGTGCTTGTAGTTCGGCCCTGGGGTAGGTTACATTTTATTTATGTTGCCCTTGGATTAGTTTGATTTTATATGTTATGAGTTACATGAATGTTGGGCTAGGTTTTAGATTAAGATTAGGCTTAAATCTTATTTTCTATTTATTTTGGCCATTTCCGGGACTGTAGAATAATACTACCATGTTTATCCTTAGCTTAGGGGCTTGTAATACTGTTGTGGCTAGCCTAGAATCCTTAGTAACTTTAGGAGGTTTGAGAGTTAGAGTAGCTGCCTTGTTTTATTTTCGTATTATAGTTCCATTTTCCATCATTATTTACCATCAAATTGTGTAACTATGGGCCCGAGGCCATAACTTTGGACTCGATGGAGTTCCAGGTGAGTACCTTGTTTGGGGGCGCTTTGGCCCTACTTTGGTGTTATATTTCTGTCTTTGATTAAGTACTATAATTCTTACTTTCATTTTTTCACTCATGGACTTGGCATATAAAGAGATTTTTTAAGAAAGAATGGTTGGTTTTCGGGTTAAAAAGGATGGTTTCCATTATTATTGTAACACCCCAAAAATCCTAAGCTATTACCCGAACCTTTTCTATGAGTGTAATGATCATTTTCCTAGTGTGGTGAGTGATTTGGATGCTAATCATGTTCATAAGAAACTTTATCATCAAGTTAAGTTGCAAGCACCTCACCCAAGTAAGTTTTCATGTAAGACTAAACTAGGGTCAACTTCAATAGACCATTAATCCTAAAATATAAAGAGTTAGGTGGCCTAGTACTCACCAAATACAATTTTTTTGAGTCTTCTTTCTAACGCCACTGACCGCACATTAATCCGAACTGGAGTAAAAAGTTATAGGCAATTTACTACAGCACTATCAGTGACTACGGACAGGAATGACGAACCGTGGTTCCGAACCACAGTCCGTACTGTGACTCGTGATTTCTAAACTGAACCTTAAAATTTGCATATTCAAAACCACTGGTTGGTTCATGACTCGTAGAACAAAACCACGGTCAGTAGAGTGACCCGTGGTTTGTCAAAATTCAACTTTTCTACCCAGTTTTCACGAATGACTTGATGGGTCATCGTTTTGAATGATGGTCCATCCTATAATCGTGGAATCACCTTTAGAGAGGTACCAAGTCCTCTAAATTCCACAAGTGGGTTAACTTCAATCAAGTTATGTAAGTATTCAACAATGGGTTCCTTTTAACCTTGTGCCCAAAACCCTAAATCTTTATTTTGATTTCATGAACTTTCAAATGAGGGTTCTTACTCAATTCTTATGGGTTTTGCTATAAATTGCCTTCTCATGATTTTATTATGAAATTACTACTAAATTGCATGATTTTGCATGGGTGTTTACATATGAACTCCTATTTTTAATTGAAGGCTAATTATGGTAAATCCTACATGCATGGTTTGATTTAAGAAAATTGGGAAATTGATAACATGGATTCTCTTGAATTTTTCAAGCAAGTGCATGCCTACTACCTATGTTCCATGAAAATATATGTATTATAAAATTGAACTAGAGTCATGCAAAGTTTTACAAGTCATGAAGTACACAAATTTCACAAGTTATGAAGTATTATGCAAGGCAAAACACCCGACGTACCATCAATGCTCATGAACCATTTTTCTAAAATCAAGGTTCGTGAGTAGTATGAAGATCCAGGGTATGAACAAGTTATGAACAATTTTTGACATCTAGATATATCACATGTATGTGAGCCTCATGTTATATGTGTATATATATGTTTTGGGAGTAGTAGTTAGAACCGAGTTGGACTGGGTGAGAGTACCCTTAGTCCCAGAACTACGTGCCACCGTAGTGCCCTCTGTAGCTTATGGTAGGATCCTGGTATGACATGGTTCTAACTTTGGCCGGTTAGGACAACCTTTTTTAGTGGAGGTACATGACATTGGACTCCATATAGATCAGCATGGTTCAATGTAAGTTAAGAGAAACTCCTGCATATTTACTTTTTTGCTAATAAGTTATATGATACTCTACTTTAAATCCTGACTTTATTTCACGTTTTCTGCCTTATATCTTGATATTTCCTTATGCTATCTCTCTACATACATGAACTCATTTCAAGCATGTTTTAAAGTATGTTTTTATCATGATTATACATATCTCATATACTCGGTACATCCTATAGTACTGACGCATACTTTGCACTGCATCCTCTTGATGATGCAGATTCAGGTTCCCTCCCTCAGGCTCATGGCTAGAGACCGCAGGCCATTTCCAGTTAGTGTTGGTGAGTCCTCATTGTTCGAGGGCCAGTTATAATTCTAGCTAGTTTTGGTTATTTTCTTTCGGACCTTGAGTTAGCTAGGGTCTTGTCCTAGCAACTCCTTATGTCATGTGTAGAGGTTTTTCAGACATAGACAATATTCGGGTCTTCTTCGAATCATGTTCCTCTAAATTTTTATCTTATGGATTGAGTTATCTAGTTTCTATTATGCTTCCGCTATGCTTATCTGATATACGTGAGTTATGCTATGACTAAGGGTTAACTTGGGACACTTGTGGTCCCAGGTCCCGTGGTACGTCCAGGGGGTAGCCTCGGGGCGTGATAATTATTACATATTTCAAAGTATTAAGAAGGACTTGCACCACCTTAGTACTAACTATGGATTTAAGAACTAAACGCCTCATTTTTTACACTCGGTCCCCCAAGCCACACCTCGAGTGTCTAGATCATGCTAAGTATAAGTCTAGACCAATCAAAAATCCTTCATTCGTGACGCTCTTGCTCCCGCTCTTTTTTTTCAATGATTCTAGTTTATGTTGTTATAAGCGTTAGGGGAGAAGGCCTTGGAGTAACTCTAGCTGGGAGGTAGCAGATTTCTTTTCCTTGTCAGAGTACTTATTCCACTTTGACTTCTAGGTGTGGGTGAATTGTGAGGTAAGGATTATTCATACAAAATAGTTAGATGAGGAATTTTAGTATGTCCCTCTGTAGAAGTTCTTGAAATTACAACTCCTAGTTATGATAGGAAAGAGGAGAGAAGTCTTAAATAGGGTAAGCTAAGAAACCATAAGGTGACCATAGTTATAAGCTTGAATATCGCGATGGGATACAAGTGGATATTTGTTTTGCGCAACTAGTGACCCTTTGGTTGGGAGCCCTAGGTTAGTTGGCTATTGTGATAAGAGGGAACACTATCCTTAGAATATGTTCTTGATGTAAGAGACCTAGTCGAGAGAGGTTTGAACATGGAGAATTAGGTAGTTAGACTCAGACCTTAGTACCTTTATGTGCACTGTTGAGTTTGTTAGTTGCGAAAGGTAGGGGTGGTATTAGAAGAGAATAGTTTTCCCATATGTCTACTTCTATTAGTTTGGTGTCCCTTTTGGTTAAATGCAATTTCTTGAGTACATTTATTCTTTATGAGTTTTAGTTGAGTTCCTACTCTCATCCCAGACCAATTAACATATTGGATATCCAGTTCCTGTCCTATTGGTTGTTCTTCCATTCTCAGTATGCATACGTGTCTCATGAAACCAACTCAACTTTTATTTCAATCGAAAGTCGGTTACCACGATAGTACTTCAGCTTTTACAACTCTGTTAAAGGAGCTACTTGGGAAGAAGAATCATCCATGAAGGCCAAGTACCCTAACCCTTCTCCTTCCGATCCAGTTTCAGCTTGAGGTAGTAGTTCCATCCTTAGTATGTCCTTCCTAATATATTCCATCAGTTTCCCTCACGATCATAGCATGTATTCATATTTTTGAAGTTGATTCAGCCATGTTTTAAGTTGAAAAGTTTAGTTTCATGTTTATTCTTCAGTTTTCATGTTTCGTTTTTGGTTGGGCTGTTTTCTCTCTAGAGTTCCCTTTCTTAGTCTTTATTCGAGGACGAATGATCCCAAGGGGGAGATATTGTAACACCCCAAAAATCCTAAGCTATTACCCGAACCTTTTCCATGAGGGTAATGATCATTTTCCTAGAGTGGTGAGTACTTTGGATGCGAATCATGTTCATAAGAAACTCCTATCATCAAGTTAAGTTGCAAGCACCTCACCCAAGTAAGTTTTCATGTAAGACTAAACTAGGGTCAACTTTAATCTACCATTCCTCCTAAAATATAAAGATTTAGTAGCCTAGTACCCACCAAATTAAAGGTTTTTGAGTCTTCTTTCCAACACCACTAACTGCGTATTAATTCGAGTCTGGAGTAAAAAGTTATAGGCACTTTACTACAGCACTGTCAGTGACTACGGACAGGGATGACGAATCGTGGTTCTGAACCACGGTCCGTACTATGACTCGTGATTTCTGAAATGAACCTTAAAATTTTCATCTTCAAAACCACTGGTTGGTTCACAACCCGTAGACCAAAACCATGGTCAGTAGAGTGACCCGTGGTTTGTCAAAATTCAGCTTTTCTACCCAGTTTTCACGAATGACTTGACGGGTCATCATTTTGAATAACGGTCCATCCTGTAACCATGGAATCACCTTCAGAGAGGTACGAAGTCCTCTAAATTACACGAGTGGGTTGACAACTCGTTAACTTATTCCATGACCCGTTCTTTCACTCGTAATCCCTTCGGTTCAGAGGATTCTCATATACTAAAGTCGGAACCACGAGTCAACAGGATGGTCCGTCGTCTTGAACCACGAACCGTAGAGTGACTCATGGTGTTGAGTTCCAGTAGACCCCTAGAAGTGGCATTTGAATCCATGGATCAGTTGATGGCTCGTCGTTTAGGATGATGGACCATGGACTGACTCGTGGTCTCTGAAGCTGACATTTTCAGCTTTTTCCATGTTTAAGTCCAGGGGTATTTTTGTAGTTTCCCACTCTTTTAACTCCTATACTAAGTCATTTTAAGCCTATTTAGGAGGGTTTTTATTCCTACTTGGCCTAAGTTCTCTCCCATTCTTTCAATCAACTTCCAAAAGAAGAAAAGGAGTTCCATTTTCTCAAGCTTCAAGTTAGGGTTTCAAGCTCCAAGTTAAAGCCTCCTCTTCTTTTCAATTTCAAGTGGGTTAACTTCAATCAAGGTATATGGGTATTCAACAATGGGTTCCTTTCAACCTTGTGCCTAAAATCCTAAATCTTTATTTTGATTTCATGAACTTTCAAATTAGGGTTCTTACTCAATTCTTATGGGTTTTGCTATAAATTGCCTTCTCATAATTTTATTATGAAATTACTACTAAATTGCATGATTTTGCATGGGTTTTTACATATGAACTCCTATTTTTAATTGAAGGCTAATTATGGTAAATCCTACATGCATGGTTTGATTTAAGAAAATTAGGAAATTGATAACATGGATTCTCTTGAATTGTTTCAAGCAAGTGCATGCCTAGTTCCTATGTTCTATGAAAATGAATGTATTCTGAAATTGAACTAGAGTTATACAAAGTTTTACAAGTCATGAAGTACGCAAATTTCACAAGTTATGAAGTATTATGTAAGGTAAAACACCCGATGTACCATCAATGCTCATGACCATTTTTCTAAAACCAAGGTTCGTGAGTAGTATGAAAATCCGGGGTATAAACAAGTTATGAACAAGTTTCGACATCTAGATATGTCATATGTATGTGAGCCTCATGTTATATGTATATATATATATATATGTTTTGGGAGTAGTATTTAGCATCGAGTTGGACTGGGTGAGAGTACCCTTAGTCCAGAACTACGTACCACCGTAGGTTCCCTCTGTGGCTTATGACAGGATCCTTGTATGACATGGTTCTAACTTTGGCCGGTTAGGACAACCTTTTTTAGTGGAGGTACATGAAAGTGGACTCCATGTAGCTCAGCATAGTTTAATGTCAGTTAAGAGAAACTCCCGCATGTTTATTTTTTTGATAATAAGTTATATGATACTCTACTTTAAATCCTGACTTTATTTCACGTTTTCTGCCTTATATATTGATATTTCCTTATGCTATCTCTCTACATACATGAAATTATTTCAAGCATATTTTAAAGTATGTTTTTATCATGATTATACATATCTCACATACTCGATACATCCTATAGTACTGACACATACTTTGCGCTGCATTCTCTTGATGATGCAGATTTAGATTCCCTCCCTCAGGCTCATGGCTAGAGACCGCATGCCATTTCCAGTCAGTGTTGGTAAATCCTTATTATTCGAGGGCCGGTTATAATTCTAGCTAGTTTTGGTTATTTACTTCCATACCTTGAGTTAGCTAGGGTCTTGTCCTAGCAACTCCTTATGTCATGTGTAGAGGTTTCTTAGACATAGACAGTATTCGGGTCTTCTTCGAATCATGTTCCTCTTGATTTTTATCTTATGGATTGAGTTATCTAGTTCCTATTATGGTTCCGCTATACTTATTTGATATACCTGAGTTATGCTATGACCAAGGGTTAACTTGGGATACTTGTAGTCTCGGGTCCCGTGTTATGTCCAGGAGGTAGCCTCGGGGTATGACAATTATTACATATTTCAAATTCTTAAGAAGGACTTGCACCACCTTAGTACCGACTATAGATTTAAGAACTAAACACCTCTTTTTTTTACTGATTTGATCTTCGTAGAGGACATTTTTACTTATTGCCTGTCCGATATAAGATTTCGGACTCATGTTTACTTACTATATGTCCGATGTAAGATTCCAGACTCATGTTTACTTATTGCATATCCGATGTAAGATTTCAGACTCATTTTTACTTATCGCACGTGTGATGTAAGATTTCTGACACATGTTTCATTGGCCATATTTTGTATCATATCATATCATATCTCGATGTATTGAATTTGCTTAAGTGTACTTGGAGTGCCTTCCCTTACTATATTTATTATCTTCATTGTTAGATTAGATAGTTGTGTTTTCTGTTGATAACAAGATTTAGGTGGATCTCTGTGGCTAGTTTACTTTCTTGTGTCTTATAATGTATATTATATTTCTTAGCTTGATTATCCTATGATGCCTATTGGGTACCCTTTATCTTGGTACTCATACTACACTTCGTATCTTTTTCTAATGCAACACCTAGTACGAGGCACCCTCATTGACACTTCAGTCGTTCATGTCCAGTTATTGTTCGGATCATGGTGAGCACCTAATATTTGGAGATCCTCTACTGCTTTCGATCTACATTTCTTTTATATTTTTGTATTTTGGATAGACAACACTTACTGTATAGCATTATTCTGTACTTTGGATGCACTTGTACCGGCGACACTAGGTCCGGGGTTGGTCCTTGTATATGCTTGTCTTCTCGATCACTTTAGGGTCATTTTTGTATATTTATTACTGTGGGTATGTATATATACTATTGACCCCCTTCTTTTATATTTCTCTCCCAAGTTTCATTAGTTTAAATGCTTTACTATACTTCTGCAATCTTAGGTTGGCTTGCCTACTAGGGGATTATGTAGGCGCTACTGCGATATGATTTAGGGTTATGACAGAGTTGTAACAGAGCTCTAGGTTCAGGGGTCTTGCCAGTACAAGAGCAAAATGTCTAGTAGAGTCTTGTGGATCGGTATAATAATATCTGTATCTTATATACGTGAGGCTGTAGGGCATTCCTAGGAAAAATTCCTTCTTGTTAGATTCCTTATCATGCGTTCAGGACTTTTATCCACTTCTAAGTGATATTGTCTTACTCTTTTTCAAATGGTTCAGACGAGATCAGCGATAGGTGAGGATGAGGCCCCCACACCTTTAGTTAGAGCCCCACCTAGGGGACGGGGTAGAGCTTGATCCAGAGGTCGAAGTAGGGGATGGGTTGTGGCGCCACCTCAGGTCTAGGCTAGATTACCGTTGCCAAAGCTAGATATTAAGGTTGATGGGGTACAATATGAGTTAGAGGGAATGGGTCTAGCCCAGCCGCCGGCCAGTTTTGTGGCTACACTAGTACTACAAGATACATTGGTTTGCTTGCTTTGATTTTTGGAGGGTATGTCACAGCCTACAGCTACGTCCGGTACTCCAGTTGGTTCTCAGATCAGGGTCGAGACCCTGACTTCAGCTTAGGCAGTGGCATAGGGTTCAGGAGTGCAACTTGCTACTGTGGCTCCCCGATTAGCAATATTTCCAGTTCCTGCAGTTGTTCCACCTATTCTAAATGGGTTGGTTATGTCTTCTGAGGAGCAAAAGATGCTTGGTTAGTTTTTGAGGTTGGATCCCTTGAGGTTTCTTAGTGCTTCTAGAGAGGATGCGCATGATTTTTTGAGAGGTTTCATAATCTTTGGTTGGTTGAGTCCCACAGAGCAGATTGCACTGTGTTTTAGGTGGATGGTCCAATGAAATAGTAGTAGAGGTCTTATATTGCTTACAACCTAGCCGGGTCACCTTCACCTACTTGGGCACAGTTCTCCACGGCTTTCTTGGAGAAGTATGTACTGTGTAGCTTGAGAGAGCAGCTGATGGTGAGTTCACTAGGTTAGAGTAGGGCTCTATGTATGTTTCATAGTATGAGGTTTGTTTCCATGAGTTGTCTAGGCATGCCACCACTATTTTTCTAACCGAGCACGAGAGGGTGCATCTCTTTGTCAAAGGTCTAACTTTACAGCTCTAATTGACTACAGAGGGTATGGTAGATTCAGTCCAGTCCCTCTTAGAAGTGGTGGATCATGCCTGCACTATTGAGGGCGTACTTCCCCAGATACAAGGGGGCAGCGATAAGAGGCCTCGCCATCAGGGATGTTACAATGGTTCATAGACATGAGGTAGAGAATATTTTTGTAGGGGTCAACACCAGCAACACTTCCAACAAGGCTGCCCTGTTCAGGAAGCACTACAAATTATTAAGGGTCAGAGTAGTTAGGGTATGGTTCTGTATCCTCGTGGTGCACATCTCGATTATTTAAGCAATGGCGGTCAGTCTAGTTTAATGGCTTATTCTATTTGGACTTTAGCAGGAAGAGGTTGCTAAGAGTGTGGTGAGTTGGGAAACTTTGTCAGAGATTGTCCTCAAGTAAGACATGGCAGTCAAAAAGGTCAGTTGGTTCAGGCCCCAGGGCTCCAGCACCACCAGCCAGAGGCGGTGCACAGGGAAGTAGGGGTGATCCCCAAGGTACTTAAGGTGCTCCTCATTATGGTAGATTTGGTGGCCGTAGTAGTCGAAGCCACACGTATGCATTTTTGGGCCGTCTAGAGGCTAAGGCTTCATATGCTATCATCACAGGTACAATCTCCCTTTTTCATCAGTCAACTTCTACTTTGTTTGATCTGGGGTCTAAACTCTCAAATATGTCTGCTTATTATACTACCTGTCTGGAGTCTTCTTGTGAGTTATTTCCCATGCCTTTATGTATAGCTACCTCTGTAGAAGATTCTTTAGTAGTGGATCATGTATATCAAGCCTGTGTGATGACTATTCTGGGGTATAATATGTGGGTATACCTAGTTGTGCTAGATATGGTAGACTTTGATGTGATTTTAGGCATGGATTAGTTGTCTCCCTACCATGCAGTCTTGGATTGCTTCACCAAGACCATTACTCTTTGGATGCATGGTATCCCTCCTATAGTATAGAAAGGTGCCAATAGCAATATGCCGAGGGGAGTGATATCTTTCTTGAGAACCCAACGATTGGTTGGGAAGGGGTTCTTAGCCTATGTTGCTTACGTCCGTGATACTAGTGCCACCATACTTTTACTTGAGTCATCTTTTTTGGTTTGTGAACATTCGAATGTGTTTTCTTCTAATTAACTAGGTCTCTCTCTTGATCATGACATTGACTTTGGAATTGATGTCGAGTTAGGAACTTAGCCTATTTTGATTCTGCCATATCAAAAGGCACTAGCCGAGTTGAGAGAGCTTAAGAATCAGCTCCAGTATTTATTGAGTAGAGAGTTCATCAGGTCTAGTGTGTCTCCATGAGGTGCTCCAGTTTTGTTTGTGAAGAAAAAGGATGGGTCTATGTGTATTGTCTATAGACAATTGAATAAGGTGACCATTAAGAATAGGTATCTGATGTTGCATACTGATGATCTATTTGACTAGCCACAGGGTGCAATGGTGTTCTCTAAGATAGTCTTGAGATCCAGTTATCATCAATTAAGGATTAGGGCTGTAGACATCCCAAAGATCGTATTTAGGACTCGATACTGTCATTATGAGTTCCTAGTCATGTCTTTTGGGTTGACCAACTCCCCAGCAACATTTATAGATTTGATGAACCGTGTGTTCTGAGCCCACTTAGATTCCTTTGTTATTTTATTTATCAATGACATTCTGGTATATTCAAAGAGTAGAGAGGAGCATGAGCAGTATCTGAGAGTTGTTCTTAAGTCCTTGGGAGACCATCAGTTGTATGCAAAATTCACTAAGTGTGAGTTTCATGTTGAGTCTATGGAATTCTTGCGGTATGTGGTTTCCAAGGATAGAATTATGGTAGATCCAGTGAAGATTGTGACAGTTCGTGATTGGGCTAGGTCTACTTCTCCTATCAAGGTTCACAGTTTAATCGGGTTGGAAGGTTACTACAAATGGTTTATGGAGGGGTTTTCTTCTATAGAAGCTCCATCGACTAGATTGACTCAGAAGATTGCCCCCTTCCAGTGATACGATGAGTTCGAGGCAAGCTTTCTAAAGCTCAAGTTCTTATTGACTTCAGCTCCGATTCTTACTCTTCTGATTGAGGGTCAGGGGTTTACTATGTATTATGATGCTTATGGTGTTTGTTTGGGTTGTGTATTGATGCTGCAGGGCCTAGTTATTGATTATGCTTCCAGATAGCTAAAGGTTCATGAGAGGAACAACCCACTCATGACTTGGAATTAGCAGCGGTAGTCTTTGGATTGATGATTTGGAGGCATTATTTGAATGGTGTGCATTGTGAGATCTCTACTGACCATCGTAGTCTTCAGTATATTTTAAGCTAGAAGGGTCTAAATTTGAGGCAACAAAGGTGGTTATAGTTACTGAAGGACTATAACATCTCCATTCGTTATCATCTGGGAAAGGTAAATATGGTAGTGGATGCCTTGAGCTGAAAGGTAGTGAGTATGGATAACTTGACATTCTTAGCAGCAAAGAAGCGGCCTTTAGCTTTGGACATCTAGTTCTTAGCTAACAGGTTAGTTAGACTTGATATTTCTGAGCTTGGCCATATTTTTTCTTGTGTTGATGCTAGATCTTCCTTTTTAGAGCAGATTAGGGTACATCAGTTTGATGATGTGAGGTTGAGGATTATTCATGATAAGGTGTTGAGTTGTGGGGATAGCAAGATGACCTTGGATTTTGAGGGTGTTCTGAGGATTGAGGGTCATATTCGTGTTCCTAGAGTTGGTCACCTGGTCAGGTTAATCTTGGAGGAGGCTCATTGTTCTAGGTATTCCATTCATCTTGGGGTAGCTAAGATGTATCGTGACTTGAGGCAGCACTACTGGTGGTGTGGGATAAAGAAGGATATCTCAGATTTCGTGTCTATGTGCTTGAACTATCAACAAGTGAATTTTGAGCACCAGAGGCCAGGTTGTTTGACTCAGAGGCTACCCATTCCGGAGTGGAAATAGGAGTGGATAGCTATGGACTTTGTGGTAGGATTGCCACGTACTTTTTAGATATTAATGCTATATGGGTGATCATGGATAGATTGATAAAGTCTACTCATTTTCTATTTGTTCAGACTTCCTACAGTTCTGAGAGGTTGGATCAAATCTACATCCGAGAGATTGTCCATTTCCATAGGGTGCTAGTTTCTATCATTTATTACCATGGTAATCAGTTTGCTTCGTATTTCTAGAGGTCTATTTAGAGAGAGTTGGGTACCAGAGTTAAGCTTAGCCCTGCATTCATCCACAGACTGATGGTCAGTTGGAGCATACAATTCAGGTTCTGGAGGATATGTTGCAGGCCCGTGTTATTGATTTCGGAGGTCAGTGGGACCAGTTCTTAGCCTTGGCAGAGTTTGCATATAATAATAGTTATCATTTTTAGTATTCAAGTGGCTTTGTTCGAGGCTTTGTATGGCAGGCAGTGCAGATCTCTGGTTGGTTGGTTTGATGTCTTCGAGGTTAAGGTGTGAGCTACTGACTTGCTTTGTGATTCCATGGATAGAGTTTGGGTTTTTCAGGAGAGACTTTGAACTACCCAGAGTAGAAAGAAGAGTTACATTGACCAGAGAGTTCGAGAATTAGAGTTCATGGTTTGTTACCATGTGTTGCTTTGGGTGTCTCCCATGAAGGGCATAATAAGGTTCATGAGAAAGGGTAAGGTCAGTCCTAGATTCATTGGGCCATTTTAGATCCTTAATCGCATTGGAGGGATATCATATGATCTAGACTTTACTCCTGCTCTTTTAGGTGTTCACCCCGCTTTCCATGTTTCTATCTTCTGGTGGTATATTCTAAATGAGTCTAATGAGCTTCAGTGGGATTTAATTTAGTTGGATGAATCTCTAGCCTTTGAGGAGGATACAATTGCTATTTTGGGTAGGTATGTTAGGAAGTTGAGGTCCAAGGAGATTCCATCAGTTAAGGTTCAGTAGAGGCATCATCTTGTCGAGGAGGCTACTTGGGAGGTTGAGACTGACATATGGACCTGCTATCCTTACCTTTTTGAGCCTTCAGGTATCTTCCTTTCTTTAACTTTCAAGGACAAAAGTTCATTTAGTAGTGGATGTTGTAAGGAGGTCATTTCCTTGATTTTCATGCTTTTTTTTGCATTTTGAGACTTCCCATATCGGCTACAAGTGATTTATGACTTGTCGGGACTGATGGTTCAATTCCTGAGCACTTCATTTGTGTTTTAGACCATTTTCCATGTTTAACAACTCTTAATGCTTGTAGAGTTGACTTTGGTCAATATTCAGAGAAGACAAACTCGAATTGAAATTTCGTCAGCATTGTTAGCTCCGAAACGTTAACTTTAGGCTAAAGGGACCTTTGGTTTTTGTCCTAAGGTTTCTGGACTCATTTTGGGCTATTGGGTTCTTTTGGGTTAAAAGTTAGTTTTTTGTGGCGTGAGGCCCACTTTTCATTAAAACAATCTCCTTTGGGAATTTCATCGATTCAATTGAGTCTAAAATTCCATTTTTTATAAAGTAGCATAGTTTTTTTGTTTTCGCAGGACTCTGGATGAATCCCAAGGGTCCATACAGTGATGTTAAAGTTGCAAAATCTGTTGGTTTTGCTGGTGGTTATTGCAGGGTCGCTTAACCCTTCGCCTATGTGGAAGGGTGGATGCCTATGCAATGCTTGCATACGCGGCGTTCCCACCGCATTCGCGAAGAAGGGTCTAGTGACCTAGTCCTAAATCCTTCTGCATGTACGCGGGAGGGGTGCCGCCGATGCAAGCCCGCGTATGCGGTGGGATCATCGCCTATGCAAAAGACGACCCATAGCACCTATAAAATGTTTTCAACTTCGTTTTCTCCTCCTCATTTTCGAAATTCTCCATTTATTCTAAAGTTCAAGTACTGGTTTAAGAGCTACAATTCATCTCCTATATTCTCGTAAGTTTCTCTTAATTCCATTCTTTTTTTCCATCATTAAATTCATGTTGTCTTCTGTTTAAAATTCCTTATTTAAATTCTTTGATCAAGTGAACTCCGGGGCTATTTTGGGCCCCGATATGAGTCCCATTTGGGCATAGATTTATAAACCCGCTGGACATAATTGTGAATTTTGATTTCACTTTTGGTATGCGGCCCTGAGGGTCATTTTTTGACCAAATTTTTGACCCGAAACTTTGTATATCAATATGGGTGTCATTCTTCTCATCTAGACACCTGGATTATGTTGTTGATAGCATGACATCATTCTGAGCCTTTTCGAAAGGAAAAGGCATATGAGTGATGGATCGTGATTGCAATTTGTCCCTGAGGTATGTTACAGTTTATTTAACTTAGCCTTGGCTTAGTTAGATTTTATATGTTATGAGTCGCGTGAACGTTAGGCTAGGTTTTAAATTAAGCTTAGGCTTAAATCCTATTTTCTGCTTATTTTGCCCATTTCCAGGACTGTAGAATAGGACTACCATGTTTTTATTTAGCTTAGAGGCTTGTGGGACTGCTATGGCTATCCTAAAATCCTTACAATAACTTTAGGAAGTTTTAAAGGTTGAGTAGGTGCCTTGTTTTTTTTTCGTACTATAGTTCCATTTTCCATCATTTTTACCGTCAAATTGTGTGACTAAAGGCATGAGGCTATAACTTTGGACTGGACAGAGGTCCAGGTGAGTACCTTGTTTGGGGGCCCTTTGGCCGTACTTTGGTGTTATATTTATTTCTTTGCTTGAGTATTGTACTGCTTACTTTAATTTCTGCAATCATGGACTTAGCATATAAACGGATTTTTTCTAAGAAAGAATAGTTGGTTTTCGGGTTAAAAAGGATGGTTTCCATTATTATTATGTATTTCAAAGTTTTAAGAAAGACTTGCACCACCTTACTATTGAATGTGAATTTAAGAACTAAACACCTCCCTTTTTTACTGATTTGATCTTCGTGGAGGACATTTTTACTTACTTCATGTCAGATGTAAGATTCTGGACTCATGTTTACTTACTGCATGTTCGATGTAATATTTCAGACATATGTTTACTTATTGCATGTCTGATGTATGATTACAGACTCATGTTTACTTATCGCACGTACGATGTAAGATTCTGGACTCATATTGCATTGGCCACATTCTTCATCATTTCATATCCTGATGCATTGCATTTGCTTAAGTGTACTTGGAGTGCCTTGCTTTATTATCATTATTATCTTCAGCGTCAGTTTAGATAGTTCTGTTTTATGTTGATAATTAGATTTAGGTGGATCCCTGTAGCTAGTTTACTTTCTTGTGTCTTACAATATATATTATGTTTCTGATCTCGGTAAACCTATGATGCCTATTGGGAACCCATTATCTTGGTACTCATACTGCACTCTGCATTTTTTTCTAATGTAGCACCTAGTACGAGGCACCCTCGTTGACCCTCTAGTCATTCATGGCTAGCTGTTATTCAGATTACGGTGAGCTCCTGAACTTTGGAGATCCTCTACTGCATTCCATTTACATTTTTGTCTATATTTTCATATTTTTTATAGACAACACTTACTCTATAGCATTACTCCGTACTTTAGATGCTCTTGTGCTGGTGACACCAAGTCCAGGATTGGTCCTTGTATGTATTTGTCATATCGATCATTTTAGAGCCTTTTTATATTTATTACTGTGGGTTTGTATATATAATATTGGGCCCCTTCTTGTATGTTTCCCTCCCGCTTTTTGTTATGTTAAATTCTTTACTATACTTCCGCATTCTTGGGTTGGCTTGACTAACGGGGGGTATGTAAGCGCCATCATAACCTAATTCACGGTTATGAAAGAGTGGTATCAAAGCTCTAGGTTCATCGGTCTTGACAGTACAAGAGCAATATGTCTAGTAGACTCTTGTGGATCGGTACAATGACATTTGTATCCTATCTGCGGGAGGCTATAGGGCTTTCCTAGGAAAAATTCCATCCTATTTGATTCTTTATCATGCGCTCATAACTTTATCTACTTCTAAGTGAATATTGTCTCACTCTTTTTCAGATGGTTTGGATGAGATCAATGACAGGTAAGGATGAGGCACCGGCACCTTCAGTTAGAGCCCCAACTAGGGGATGGGGTAGAGGTTGACCCAGAGGTCGAGGTAGGGGATGGGCTGTGTCGCAACCTCAGGCATAGGCTAGATTACCATCGCCAGAGTAAGATATTAAGGTTGAGGGGGTGCAGTATGAGCCATAGGGCGAGGGGCTAGCCCAGCACTTGACTAGTTTTATGGCTACATCAGTACTAAAGGATACATTATTTCTCCTGCTCAGGTTTATGAAGGGTATGTCACAGCAAACAACTATGCCGGGTACTCCAGTTGTTTTTTAGATCAGGGGCGAGGCCTAGACTTCAAAATTGGAAGCGACACAGGGTTTCGGAGCAAAGCCTTCTATTGTGGATCCCTGATTAGAGGTGTTGCTAGTTCCTACAGTTGTTCCACCTATTCCAGATGGGCCAGTTATGTCTTTTGAGGAGCAGAAGATGCTTGGCCAGTTTCTGAGTTGGGTCCCCCAAGGTTTTCTTGTGCTCCTAGGGAGGATGCGCACTAGTTTCTAAGAGAGGTTGCATAACATTGTGTTGGTTGAGTCACAAAGAGCAAATTACACCGCATTTTAGCTAGATGGTCCAGCAAAATAGTTGTGGAGGTCTTAAATATCTTTCTGACTAGCTAGGTCACCTTCACTTACCTGGGCACAAATTTTCGCAACTTTCTTGTAGAAGTATGTACTGCACAGCTTGAGATAGCGATTGATGGATGAGTTTACTAGGTTGGAGAAGAGCTCTATGTCTATCTCAGAGTACAAGGTCCATAATCATTAGTTGGCTTGGCATGCCACCATGATTCTGCTCACAAAGCACGAGAGGGTGCGTCGCTTTGTCAGAGGTCTGACTTTACAGCTCCGATTGGCTACAGAGGGTATGGTAGCTTCAAGCCAATCCTTCTTAGAGGTGGTGGATCACACCCACACTATTGATGGCATACTTTGTGAGCCCCAAGGGGGAAGCAATAAGAGGCCTCACCATCAGGGCAGTTACAATGGTTCACAGACACGAGGTAGAGGATATATTTCTTAGGGGTTAGCATCAGCAGTGCTTCCAACCGAGACTGCCTGTTTAGGCGACACTATAGATTGTTGATGGTCAGAGTTGTTAGAGTAGTTAGGGTATGTTACAGTCTCCTCGTGGTACACATCTCGATTATTCAGGCTGTGGCATCCGGTCTGGTTCAACAAGTTCTTCTATTCAGAATTTAGGAGGCAGATGTTGCTATGAGTGTGGTGAGTTAGGACACTTTGTCAGAGATTGTTCTCAGGTAAGACACGGCGTCCAACAGTGTCAATTTGTTCAGGCCCCCCAGGTCTCCAGCACCACCAGCCAGAGATGGTGAACAGGGTCATAGGGATGATCCCCAGGGTACTCGAGGTGGTCCTCATTTTGGTACATCAGGTGGCCGTGGCGGTCAGAGCCATATGTATGCATTTTCAGTCCATCCAGAGGCTAAGTCTTTAGATGCTATCATCACATGTACGATTTCTATTTGTCATTAGTTAGCTTCTACTTTGTTTGATCCGAAGTCTACATTCTCCTATGTGTCTTCTTATTATACTACCCGTTTGGAGTGTGCTTGTGAGTTATTGCCTATGCATTTACATGTATCTACCTTAGTAGGATATTCTTAAGTAGTTGGTCATGTATATCGGGCTTGTGTGGTGACTATTCTGGGGTATGTCACGTGGGTAGACCTGGTTGTCCTAGGTATGGTTGAATTTGATATGATTTTAGGAGTGGATTGGTTGTCTCCCTACCATGCGGTCTTGTATTGCTTTGCCAAGACTATTACTCTATGGATATGGAGTATCCCTCCTATAGTATTGAAGGGTGACAATAGCTATATACTGAAAGGAGTGATATCTTTCTTGAGAGCCCAGCAATTGGTTGGGAAGGGGTGCTTAGCCTATCTTGTTTACATCTGTGATGCTAGTGCCACCACACCTTCACTTGAGTAAGTTTTCATGGTTTGCAAGTATTTAGATGTGTTTAATTTTGATTTAGAAGGTCTTCCTCCTGATTGTAATATCGACTTTTTCATTGATGTCAAGCTCGAAACTCAGTCCATTTTGATCTACTATATCAAATGCCACCAACCGAGTTGAGGGAGATTACGGACCAGCTCCAAGAATTGTTTAGTAGAGGTTTTATCAGGTCTAGTGTATCTTCGTAGGGTGTTCTTGTTCTATTTGTAAAGAAAAAGGATGGGTCCATACGTATATGTATTGACTACATGTAGTTGAATAAGGTGACTGTTAAGATAAGGTATCCGATGCTGCATACTGATTATCTATTTGACTAGCTACAGGGTGCAACGGTGTTCTCTAAGATGGACTTGAGATGTAATTATCATCAATTAAGGATTAGGGCTATGGAAATACCAAGGATCATATTTAGGACTCGATACAACCATTATGAGTTCCTAGTCATGTCTTTTAGGTTGACCAACACCCCAGCAGTATTTATGGAGTTGATGAACTATGTGTTTAGAGCCTACCAGGATTCCTTTGTTATCATGTTCATCGATGACATTCTGGTATATTTGAGGAGTAGAGCGGAGCATGAGTAGCATCTGAGAGTTGTACTTCAGACCTTGGGAGACCATCAATTGTATGCAAAATTCACTAAATGTGAGTTTTGGCTTGATTCTATGGCATTCTTGGGACACTTGGTGTCCAAGGATGGTATTATGGTAGATCTGGTGAAGATTGTGACAGTTCGTGATTGGGCTAGGCCTACTTCTCCTACTGAGGTTTGCAGTTTTATTGAGTTGGCATGTTACTACAAATGGTTTATGGAGGGGTTTTCTTCTATAACAGCTCCGTTGACTATATTGACTTAGAAAAATGTCCCTTTCTAGTGGTGAGATAAGTCCGCGGCAAGCTTTCTGAAGCTCAAGGCATTATTGACTTCAACTCTAATTCTTACTCTTTTAGTCGAGGGTTAGGGTTTACTATGTATTGTGATGCTTTCGATGTTGCTTTGGGTTGTGTATTAATGCAGTAGGTCTTAACTACTGCTTATGTTTCTAGACAGCTGAAGGTTCACAACAGGAACTACCAGTCATGACTTGGAGTTAGCAGTGGTAGTCATCGCGTTGAAGAATTAGAGGCATTATTTGTATGTTTTGCATTGTGAGATCGTCATTGACCATCATAGTCTTCATTACATTTTTAGGTAGAAGGATCTAAATTTTAGGCTGCGTAGGTGGTTGGAGTTACTGAAGGACTATACATCTCTATTCTTTATCATTTGGGCAAGGCAAACTTGGTAGCAGATGCCTTGAGCCGGAAGGCAATGATTATGGGTAGCTTGGCATTCTTAGCAGCGGAGGAGCGACCTTTAGCTTTGGACATCTAGTTCTTGGCTAATAGGTTGGTTTAACTTGATATTTCTGATCTAGGTCATTTTCTTACTTGTGTTGAGGCTAGATCTTCCTTATTATAGAAGATTCGGGTACAACTGTTTAATGATGCGAGGTTGAGGATCATTCTTGATAAGGTGTTGAGTTTAAGGCTAGGAAGGTGACCATGAAATTGGTGGGTGTTCTGAGGATTGAGGGTCGTATCTGTGTTCCTAGAGTCTGTGACATGGTAAGGTTGATCATGGAGGAGGCTCATTGTTCAAGGTATTCCATTCATCCCATGGCATCTAAGATGTATCGTGACTTGAGGTAGCACTACTGGTGGTGTAGGATGAAGAAGGATAACTAAGATTTCGTGTCTAGGTGCTTGAACTATTAGCAATTGAAGTTTGAGCACTAGAGGCCAAGTGGTTTGACTCAAAGGCTACCCATTCTGGAATGGAATAGGAGCGGATAACTATGGACTTTGTGGTAGGCTTGACATGTGTTTTGCAGCAATTTGATGCTATATGGGTAATCGTGGATAGGTTGACAAGTTTGCTCATTTTTTGTCGGTTCAGACTTACTACAATTCTGAGAGGTTGGATCAGATCTACATCGAAGAGATTGTACATTTACATAGGGTGTAAGATTCTATCATTTCTGACCATAGTACTCAGTTCACTTTGTGTTTCTTGAGGTCTATTCAGAGAGAGTTAGGTACCATAGTTAAGCTTAGCACTGGTTTCATCCACAGACTGATGGCCAGTTAGAGCATACTATTAAAGTTCTGGAGGATATGTTGCGGGCCTGTGTTATTGATTTTGGGCATCAGTAGGACCAGTTCTTAGCCTTGGCAGAGTTTGCATATAATAAATACTTATCATTTTCAGTATTAAGATGGCTTTGTTCGGGGCTTTATATGGTAGGAAGTGAAGATCTCCAATGGGTTAGTTTGATTCCTTCGAGGTTAGGCCGTGAGGTACTGAATTGCTTCTTGGTTCCATGGATAGAGTTTGGGTTATTAAAGAGATACTTCGCATAACCCAGAGTAGGCAAAAGAGTTATGCTGACTGGAGGGCTCGAGAGTTAGAGTTCATGGTTGGTGACCGTGTGTTCCTTTAGGTGTCGCCCATAAAGGGCGTGATGAGGTTCATGAGGAAGGGTAAGCTTAGTCCTAGATTTTGGACCATTTGAGCTCCTTCATCATATTAAAGAGTTATCATATGAGCTAGCATTCCCTCCTGCTCTTTTAGTTATTCATCCTATTTTCTATGTTTTAATAATGCGGTGGTATATTCTTGATGAATCTCACGTGTTTCACTGGGATTCAATTTAGCTGGATGAGTCTCTAGCCATTGAGGAGGAGCCAGTTGCTATTTTGGGTAGCTAGGTTAGGAAGTTGAGGTCCAAGGAGATTCCATCAACTACGGTTTAGTGAAGTTATTATCGTGTCGAGGAGGATACCTGGGAGGTCCAGAACGACATGCGAACCTGCTATCCTCACCTTTTTGAACCTTCAAATATCTTCCTTTCTTTAACTTTCAAGGATGAAAGTTCTTTTAGTAGTGGATGTTGTAATGAACCTTTAGGTCATTTCCTTGATTTTCATGCTTTTTTCGCATTTTGAGCCTTCCCACATCGGCTACATGTCATTTATGACTTGCCAAGACTGATTTCAGTTCCCGAGCAGTTCATTTGTGTTTTAGGCCCTTTTCCCTGTTTTACAACTCTTAAGGCTGGTAGAGTTTACTTTGATCAACAGTCAGAGAAGACAACCTCATATAAAAATTCCATCAGTGCTGTTAGCTTTGAAATGTTAACTTTGGGCTAGAGGAACCTTTGGTTCTGGTCCCGAGTCTTTTGGACTCATTTTGGGCTATTGGGTTCCATTTTGGTTAAAAGATAGTTTCTGGGCGTGGGGTCCATTTTTCATTAAAAAATCTCCCTTGAGAATTTCATTGATTCCATTGAGTCTAGAATGCTATTTTTGGTAGGGTATCATAGTTCATTTGCATCCGCAGAACCCTGGATGAATCCCGAGGGTCCATCCGGTGACTTTAAAGTTTCAAAATCTGTTGGTTTTGTTGGTTGCTATTGCGGGGTCACTTAAACCTTTGCCTATACGGAGGGGTGGTTGCCTACTCGATTCCCATGTATGTGGTGTTCCCATTGTATTTGTGAAGAAGGGTCCAGTGACCCAACCCCAAATCCTTCTCTGCATATGTGGGAGGGAGGCTGCCTACGCAAGCCCACGTATGCAGTGGGGTCCTTGCCTACGGGAAAGAGGAGCCCTGGCACCTATAAAATGTTTTCAACTTTTTTTTCTCCGCCTCATTTCTGAAATTCTCCATTGATTCTATGCTTCAAGTACTAGTTTAAGAGATAGAATTCATCTTCTACATTCTGGTAAGTCCCTCCTAATTCCCTTTTCTTTTTCCGTCAATAATTTTATGTTTTTGTTCGTTTAAAACAAATTTATCATAGGGAATTTGAGCAGTTTTTGGCACCGAATCGAGTCTCGTTGTTGCTCAAATTTTATACATGGGTTTATAAACCCGCTGCAAATATAATTGTGAATTTTGTTTTCTATTTCATTCGCAGCCTTGAGAGTCATTTTCTGACTCAATTTCAGACCCAAAACATCATATAGAAATATGGGTGTTATTCTTCTCGTATTAACACCTATAATATCTGCTTGATAGTGTGGAAGTATTTCGAGGTTATTGAGAAGGGGAAGGCACATGAGTGACGCTTTGTGCTTGCAGTTCAGCCTGATGTAGGTTACAATTTATTTATCTTAGCCTTGGCTTAGTTAGATTTTATATGTTATAAGTCGCGTGAACATTAGTATAGGTTTTAGATTAAGATGACGCTTAAATCCTATTGTCTGCTTATTTTGTCCATTTCCAGGACTGTAGAATAGTAGTACCATGTTTATTCTTAGCTTAGGGGCTTGTAGGACAATTGTGGCTAGCCTAGAATCCTTAGAGTAACTTTAGGATGTTTTAGAGGTAGAGTAGGTGCCTTTTTATTTTTGTATTATAACTCCATTTTTTGTCATTATTTACCGTGAAATTGTGTGACTATGGGCCCAGGCCATAACTTTGGACTAGACGGAGTTCCATGTGAGTATCTTGTTTGGGGACGCTTTGGCCCTACTTTGGTGTTATATTTTTCTCTTTGCTTGAGTATTGTACTGCTTGCTTTCATTTCTACACTCATTGACTTGGAACATAAATGGATATTTTTTCTAAGAAAGAATGGTTGGTTTTCGGGTTAAAAAGGATGGTTTCCATTATTATTACATATTTCAAAGTTTTAAGAAGGACTTGCACCACTTTACTACTGACTGTGGATTTAAGAACTAAACATCTCCCTTTTTACTAATTTGAGCTTTTTGGAGGAGATTCTTACTCATTGCATGTACGATGTAAGATTTTGTACTCATATTTACTTACTGCATGTCCAGTGTAAGATGTCGGACTCATGTTTACTTATTGTATGTTCGATGTAAGATTTTGGACTCATGTTTACTTATAGCACGTCCGATGTAAGATTTCGACTCATATTGCATTGGCCACCTTATGCATCATATCATATCCCGATGCATTGTATTTGAGTGCCTTGCCTTATCATCATTATTGTCTTCACTATCACTTTAGATAGTTCTATTTTCTGTTGATAACTAGATTTAGGTGGATCACTGTAGCTAGTTTACTTTCTTGTGTCTTATAATATATATTATCTTTTTGAGCTTGGTCGGCCTATGATGCCTACTGGGACCCATTGTTTTGGTACTCATACTGCACTCTGCATCTGTTTTTATAATGCATCACCTAGTACGAGACACCCTCGTTGACCCTCCAGTCGTTCATGGCCAGCTGCTTTTCAGATCACGGTGAGCTCCTGGCGTTTGGAGATCCTCTATTGCTTTCGATCTACATTTCTGTCTATATTTTTGTATTTTTGATAGATAGCACTTACTGTATAGCATTACTCCATACTTTAGATGCTCTTGTACCGAGGTTGGTCCTTGTATATGTTTGTCTTTTCGATCACTTTGGTGCAATTTTTGTATATTTATTACTGTGGGTATGCATATATACTGTTGGCCCCCTTCTTATATGTTTCCTTCCCGCTTTTCATAATGTTAAATGCTTTACTATACTTTCGCATTTTTGGATTAGCTTGCCTACCAGGGAGTTATGTAGGCGCTATCACAGCTCGATTTAGGGTCGTGATTGTAGTGTTCAAGCAAGTAAAGTAAATGTGGGAATTGGTTTTGGGAACGAGCATTCAAATTGTAACAAAGCAACGGTGTAAACACAAGAGTTTATATCAAGATTGGAAAGACTAGGGGTGTGCTTCTGATGGGGTCATTCATTGGTATTGGGGTTGATCTCATGAATTTACTTTCAATCAAAGTTCGGGTAGCCTAAGTTCAAGTCATGCTTAGTTGTTTTTCAACCCACTAAACATATATACACTATGATCTCTTTCGAACCCCATAGTTGAGCAACAATTCAACCAATTGGCTTAGGTGAGTTAAGCTATTTCTAGCCTCAACTCTTTAAATGGAAATTGCCAAAATTAAGCTATTTCTAGCCTCAATTTATGGATGAAATCTCAAATTCCTACTATTGAATCCTTACCTAATTATTGAACTCCTTTCTCAAGCAAGCACATAATTATTAAGCTAAATTAATGTTTCCAACAATTAATTTTATAATGAAAACGTGAAGAATTCAATAAACCCACACATAATAATCAATTATAAACCCAAATAATCAACATTTATTCCCAAATTCAAGCACCCATCATGCACACACCTCTAGAATTGAATTTAGCTACTCATAATGAAGGAACATGAGAATATACCAAGTGGGTTTTCAATAATTCTATTCATCCTCAATAACTATCTTCAATTCCAATCTCAAATATTCAACAATTGTGTTTTCCAATTCATGGAAGAAGAAAGCTAAGAAAATTTGTACTCTATCAACTATTTCCTAATTAGGGAAAAAGTCAGCATATATTCCTTGCACAGATCCAAAAAATGGTCTTGGAAGCTTCCCAATTACGTAATGGAATTTTGGACCATTTTTCTCGTTGAGGCACTTGTGACAGCATCTGCGATGGCACCTGCGGTCGCCCTTGCTGACTTGTGGCACGCAAATGCCAAGTCTTCGAGGCAATGCTCCAGCTCTTGCCTGCGGGTCCATTTGCGCGTGCACCTGCGGTCGCCCTTGGAGACTTGTGGCACACAGGAGTAAGTAATGTGAGGCAGTGATCTATCTCTCTCATGCGCTGGCACCTGCGAAACGCAAGTGCCATCATTCGACTCGCAGGTCCTCTCTCACATCTTTGCCAACCCTCTGCTCTTCTGGTAATCTCTTGACATAGCCTATATTTGTAGCTCATTTGGGTTCAATTCCTCTTCTTTCTTCATCGATCAAGTGTGCCTTAATATAAGATAATAAAGGCATAAAATCCTTCTAAATCACATCAAATCAAGACCATAATTCATGAATAAGAGCTAAATAAGTTGGTAGATTCCCAACTTATAAAACCCCCAAACTTGAACTATTGCTTGTCCTCAAGCAAAGTACTCATAAAGCAAAGGATTGACACCAACTTCTCAAGACAGAAGGATGCACAAAGTACTATACCGACTCAAAGACTTAAGAAGATATTAAATAGAGGACTCAAAACAAAAGACACTCATTCGGTACCACCATAAAAATGAGGAAAAATTGTTCACTTCAAAATTCTTTTTCAAGATAATTCTTTCATTAAAAATCAGGAGAACATCTCCTTCAGACCAAGATCATTCAAGCTTCTCAAGTCATTGACATTAACCTTCATGGTTTTCCTCAATATTCAATGCACAACTTATCTAATTCTTTCCTCATAATTGAAATCAAGACTCACTATCTACTTTAAGAATGCAATGCTACTCACCACAAGGGAGAATCCCACTCACAATCATGCAATTCCCAATATAGAGATTATAAGAGAACACAAAGACTCTCACTCTCTCAAAGAAGTTCAAGTGCACCCACATCGAACCATAGGCTTTCCCTTTATGTAATTCTCCACTAATATAGAGTTGCAAAGCTTGGAATCACTAAGGACTTGCGAGTAACTATGTAGGCTAAGGTTAAGGTGAGAATTTCATTTGGTTCAAGTGACTAAACTTCTCTAATTCTATTATTAGGCAATCAAGTGTACTGCTCACATCTTTGACTTAACATTGCCTTATTCCTCCCTCACACAATCCCTATTTTTCCCACAAACCATTATTCCAATCACCCTTTCTTTAGCTTATGGTGTAACACCACTCTATTCTTTTTTTTCTTTCATTGATAACTTCTTTTGAGAATTTTCAATCACTTCTTAAGATAAGCATAGGGTTCTACCTCGCAATTGAAGCTCAATTCCTCCTTCTACCATCAATAATGTATACACCCCAAATATACGCTTTTGTCTACATCATATTCCATTTTATCATACATATTCCCCCCCTCCAAACTTAGGTTCTTAGCCTACACTTTCATTGCTGGCAATTAGGGAGGAACGGGTGCCAATATAAAGGATTCAAGAAGGTCAAGGTGTGTAATATGGGTTCCAAGGATAGGTCAAAGTCTCAAAGGGGGTTGACTAGGATCAATGCTAAGGGAAGGAAATTTGGGCAAAGTGACAATTCAAAGAGGGCCTAAGGTCATCTTCCATGATACGCAACGTCTAAGATTTTGCCTTGAATCACATTCGGTGCAAGTTCTAGATGACATGCATACACAAGAACAAAGTATACCTTTCCGCACAAGGCATCAACATAAGAAGTTCACAGTTAGTCTAAAAATCAATTGAAATGAATGACTTTTGACAAGCTATTCTAAGTTCTGCACACTCATTTGTGAATCAATCAAGCCAAAGAGAATGTGCAAGTCATGTCAAGAGAATGATTTTTTTCAAAAATTATTTTCCCCTCTTTTCTCAATTTTTCAAATTCTTTTGCCACATCTTTTTTGGTGGTTCCATTAGAGACAAGTAAAACATGGACTCAATCTAAACACAATGTAAACACTAAAACATGGTATTTTCCCTTAAGAAAGTTGTCTCTGAATCTGTCATAGATAAATGTCACTCGGTTCAACATAAAAAAAATAGAAAATAAGAAAATAAAATTTTGCTCCTTGGGAAAGAACCGTGGGATGAAGAAAACTGTCAAAGTTTATTAAAAAACTAACTATTATATACAAAGAAATGTTGAAGTTATGAGCTCATGGATCATTAGAAAACAAGGCTCCGTGTAGGTACTAAGTGCGATTTCCAAGGCATGGTTAATAAAACAAAAGGTTTGTAGGACTTACCCATCAAAATACTAGCAGTTTCCTGAAGCCATTCTGCTATCATTCTAGTTGTTAGTAAAGTGATTGTCGTTGTTGATGTTCGATCGTTTAATTCGCAGCCAATGAATGTTCCTGATTTGGTAGATATTGCCTGGTAGGGCCAATAGTAATACACTTTGTGGGATGGAGTAAGGGCCCTTCTTACCTCCTACGAGTCGTCCGGCGGAAAAGACTTTTTGAATGGGGTAAAAGAACTTGGGATCATCGATAAAGCCTTACCTTATTCAAGACAGGAAGGAGAAGAATAAGAATTACCTCTGTTGAAGTAAGAAACCCCTCCCTTTGTTTATTTATTCTTCATGGTCTTCGGGTCTCATCTGAATGGCTCGCTGCCTATTTTAGTTACATTTTTTGTTTTGATTCCAGAACAGAACTAGTGATCCTGGCCCCCTCCCTTGAAAGCTCTTGGTGCTGCGACTATCACCGGTAGTTTGTGTCGGATCAACATCGAGTTTAAAATAAACTGCAAAAGCAACTAAGTCAACGCCTATTTGTTGTGGATCTACTAGCCCAGATGCTTGAATCTATTCCACCGCAAACAACCGAATATACTACTGCAGGATCTTCCACTGCTTTTGTTTTTATTGCTCTCACCTCTCACTATTCCACCTCAGTAGTTGGGAATCCCTAACCTTTTTTTATCTATATTTAGAAGTAGGGCAAGTGAGTCCATTCCTTTCTCGTGAAGGTTTTGGTTTCGTTGAGGTGTTTACACAGGCCTGTGGTCGTCTTTTATATTCCGTCGAGAGTTCGGATTACTCCACCTAAGAAGAACGAAAAGAAGGAATTGGAAAGTAAAAGGGGATGGCAATCTCACATCCAAAACATAATAAAAAGATCAAGCCCGTTAAGGGCACAATATAAATCAAAAGGAGTTTCACATAAATGGAGCCCTACAATCAAAGCATACCCGACAAGGGCCAACCATTGATATCTATTACAATCACGCCTGAAAAGGGCACCAATAAGAGAAATTGTACCCAAACAAATGGTAACCAACCCCCAAACTCAAAACAAACATTGTCTGCAATGCACAAAAATAACAAAAATGGTGTAGGTATTAGGACTCCCTAAAAAATTTACGAACGAGGATGTTGCCTTCCTGAATGCCTTGGGCACCACTCTCTTATGGGCTTAGGCTCTAGAGGTATATAAGCATGGTCTGGGTTCAATTGAAAACCCAACAATAGAAGGGATCGATAGATTACGAGCTACCTCAAGTGGACCATAAGGGTTGACAACTGTAGTCAGCATAATGATGCTCAATTTCCACTTTGTGTAGGTTTATGTCGTGTTGGCTTCCCTATGATGGTCCTGAGGTTCTTGTATTAGTCTCGTAAGCCTGCTCTACCTTTTGAATCTCAGGATTCTTGATGTTTTTAGCTAGATCATCCCCTATACACCAATTTTCTGGAAGACTACTTACTCTCTGAGGTTACACAGAAGTAGGGGCTGGTAAATTTAAGTCCAAGCCCAACTGAGGAACCCTTGATGTATTTTGGTTCAATTCTTCCCTGATTGAACTGACATTTCCTTCCAGTGTCTCAATCTGAGAATAAAGTTTGCCCAAAATATTCATTACTGGCTTTACATCTACTCTAATAGCATTCTAAATCATGGATGGATTGTCTCTAGCTATCTTACACAAGATGTAATCATTATTGCGTGCCATGCTAGCAAGTTTGAGAAAACAATGTATTGGAGAAGATGTTGAAGGAGTAGGCCTATGAACCAAGTGGACAACTTGGACATCTCCCGGCACATTTATAGTGGGTAAAGTGTCCTCCAACTAATTATGAGAACCAAAAAGAGGAACCTCATCATCTTTGGATGAATGGGAATGTGAAGAGAGCTTTCTCTTTTTAATGTGAGGGGCATCCTTATCCTATTTTAGTGGCTAAATCAATCACCCTCTCAGCTCGAGATATTCTATATAGTGATCAGATACAAGGGCATTCTGCTCGTAGGAATAAAAAACTAATAAGGATAAGGAATGGCATGGAAGTAGCTTGGTCTAGCCTTTCTCTTGAATTGATTAGATATAATCTCCCCAACATTGATATGGATTTCTTCTGTGATGCATGCAATGAGAATAGCTACCACAATGGACATATGGGTTGTTCTTTGAGGGAATGAGTCTTGTGCAAACCAAGTCAAGCCACATTCTAGCCTCAAACTTTATGTCATGGCGAGAGATTTCACCCTTTATAACAACCCAAAGAGGTTGGCCCTTATTAATAACATTGGCCACCTAAGCATACCAATCATCTTATGAAGCTAAGAACAAAGTAAATCCTACTTCAGGGTGCAGTGGCTCATCCCAATAAATAGAATTGATAGCAACAGGTGTAATGTCAACCTCTTTCCCCCGCACCAAAATTGATTGCATCTTGTCCACTCGACCCTTATGTTTCAATATATCTTGCCTTACTCGATAGGAGGCATAGAATTCTCATACCATTTCTAGGAAATAAGGACCCTGTACCAGTGTGAATGTGCCCCAAATCCGTACATAGAAGTGAGTTGCTACATTGGGGAATTCCTCCTTAAAAAATCCAAATTAAACCATGGTTTCTTGGTGATTGTCCTCTTCTCACAAGAAGTTAGGTGGTAGGATTCCATCCCTTTGAGGCCAAATCAGAACTTTGCCATTATTTGTTCCTCGTCTAGCACTGGCACAGGGTGTGTGTCAGGTATATCACCCCCTATTTTAGCCTTTCCTTTATCTTTTCTTCTAGATGAATACATGTCCCTGCGCTAGGATGTGAGTGCCAAATAAAACCAAACTAATTTTTTTTGTAGTAATAAAATAAAACACTATAAGAAGTTAATCAAATAAAAAGAAATTGAATGCATAGAGAAAAGAGCAGCCTGAGTTAACTGTTAACATGGATGATTCACATGCATTTCCCAGGTGGAGACCCACAATTAGTATGTGGTCTCGCACATGCTATGCAGAACACTGATAGTAGGATAATTCATGGGCAATGGAACAAGCGTTTTGAATGAGCCAACATGAAGCACCCATGTGCTGTCGCACATACTTGGCTGTAAGCTGGTAATTTCAACTTCCACCTGTGTTTTGCAGGTGAAGACTTGTGACATGCATGTTGAACGCAGGTGGAAAGCAGTGGGTAATTTTCAATTCCCCTCTTTCACTTGTGTTGCACATGCATTTTGCAAGGCAACACATGTGCCACGTAAGTGCCTAATATGTAAGAACATATTTTAACAATACTAAGGTATGGTAAAGAAAATAGTTGTAATGATCATCTAGGTCATTTTCTTGTTTTTTGTCCTTTTTCTGCATTTTGATCTTTCCCAAAGCGACTGCAGGTCATTTATGACTTGTCAAAACTAACGGTTCAGTTCATTTGTGTTTTAAGCCCATTTCTTTATTTTACAACTCTTAAGGCTGGTAGAGTTGACTTTGAACAATATTCAGGGAAGACGGCCTCAAATGGAAATAATGTCAACACTTATAGCTCTAAAACGTTGACTTTGAGCTAGTAGGAACTTTGGTTTGGTCTTGAGGCTTCCATACTTATTTTGGGCTTTTCGGTTCCTTTTTGGTAAAATTTGGCTTTGGGTGTGAGGGCCCACTTCTTATTGAAATAATCACTATTGGGAATTTCATAATTTCCATTGAGTCTGAAATGCCATTTTTGATAGGGTAGCATAGTTTATTTGCATTTGCGGGACCGTAGATAAATCTCAAGACTCCATTCGATGACTTTTTAAGTTGTAAATTTTCTGGTTTTGCTGGTTTCTGTTGCAGCAGTACCAACCCTTTGCATATGCGGGTGGTTGGATGCATGTGCAAAGAAGAGACATCTGACATCATGGCCTTTTCCCTTCGCTTATGCATGGCCTTGGTCACCTACGTGTACCCACGTGTGTGGTGACCGGCCCGCGTGCGTGCAGAAGGGGCACCTGGTCTTGCCTCTGCTTGCCCTTTGCATACGCGAGCGCCAGGCCACCTACGCAACGCCACGTGCATTGTGGCCTGCCTACGTGCACGAAGGCATGTGCCTGCACTTATAAAATATTTTCAACTTCATTTTCTCCTCAAAAACTCTAAACTCCTCCATTGTTTTCAATCTTCTAAGAGATGGTTTAAGGCTGGTTTTCATCTCATTATTTCGTTAAGTTCCCCCTAATTCCCTTCTCTTTTTCCGTCACCAAATTTATGTTGTCTTCTGTTTAAATTTTGTTAAAATTCCTTGTTTAAATTCTTTGATCAAGTCGAATTTCAGGGCTATTTTGGGCCCCAAAATGAGTCCCATTTGCACTTTAATTTTGGGCATAAGTTTATACACCCACTGCAAACATAATTGTGAATTTGTTTAGTGTTTTGTTGCACGAGCCCCGAGGGTCAATTCCTGACCCATTTTTTGCTCAAAATTCCGTATAGCAATATGGGTGTCATTCTTGTCATATTGACACATAGTTTATATTCTTGATAGTGTCTCAGCATTCTGAGACTATTCAAAAGGGGAAGGCACACAAGTGACGGTTCATGCTTGCAATTTAACCTTGAGGTAGGTTATGACTTATTTATCTTAGACCTAGCTTAGTTAGATTCTATATTTTCAAGCCTCGAGACTACCCCCTAGACATAACACGGGACCCAAGATCCCAAGTGACCTCAAAATAACCCTCTCGCATTAGAATGACTTAAAAACTGAGCAAAACATAAGAACGAAAGCTTAGCTGAAGTAATGAGCAACTTAATCTGTTTATAAAATATAAGTCTAAAAATGACAATCCGAATACAACTGAACTTCTGACTCTATGTATGAAAGCCTCTACTACGGGCGAGTTACTGGGACATACCCCCAGCTAACTCTAAATACAAAAATACTGGGTACACAAACTAAATGCTAAAATGAAACCAAACATCCAAGCCCTCGAAGGGGGAGGACTTACCAAGATGACTGGGTGTGCTGCTGATCTACTAGCCATAAGCTAGGGAGCGGGCTACAGAATATACATCATAATAGGATGCAGCACAAAGTAGTATGCGTCAGTACTATATGATGTACTGAGTATGCAAGGTATGCATATGTCATGATAAAATATACTTGAATGCGTGCATAAAACTGATATCATGCAAATTTCATAGTAAAACATGCTTAAATCATAACCAAAACTGAAATCGTATAGTGATAGTAAAATTTGTAGTAAAATGACTCAATGCAATATCATAAGTCGGAAAAACCTTTAGAATCATAGTAATAATAGAAGTTCTGAAATCGGAAAGCAAAGAGTCAATGTACTTAAAACCTGAAACTGTTTCTTTGGAAGGTTCTCTAACCGACATAGACCATGTGAACTACATGGAATCCAATATATATGCCCAATCAAAAGGACCCAATATACCTTGTCTGGGTATAGAGGCATGATTGTGGTGTGAGCACTTAATCTGATGCCCAACAGAGGGGACTCAAACCTATGGGGGCACGTAGTTCTGGGAATAAGGGTACTCTCACCCTGTCCAACTTGGTGCTAAATACTACTCTCAAAACATATATATAGCTCATATAAAACTGGGGTATATCTGATGCCAAAACTGATCATAACTAATGACATATCTGATGTCAAATCTGTATGGATGCATAAAGACATATCTGATGTCAAATCTCTTTGAAAGCATAAAGACATATCTGATGTCAAATCTGTTTGGAAGCATAAATACATATCTGATGTCGTGCAATACAAATTCATGAGTCTTAGAGCTTAGCATAGCCATCATTCAAAATATACTTTCCTTTCTAAAATTATAACTTGAAGAATTAGGCATGCAATTTCATGGAAATAGAGGTCATGTTATCTAAACATACCAATTTTACTTGAAGACATGAATAGGAAACCCCTGTAAAAAAACCATGTAAAATTATGCAATTTAGAGTTAGAATTCATAGAAGAATCATGAGAAAATAATTTATAGAAGAACCCCTGAGAATTGGGTAAGAACCCTAATTTAGAAATTCATAAAATCACATTAAAAGATTGGGGTTTTGGGCATAAGGGTGAAGGAATTCCCTTATTGAATACCCACATACCTGAATTGAAGCTTTCCTAACTTGGGACTTGAAGATGGAGACTTTGGAGATGGATTCCTTAGCTTGAATCTTAAAAAATGGAGATCATTTTCTTCTCTTGAAACTTGATTGAGAGAATGGAAGAGAACTTAGGCTAAGTGGGAAATAAAACCCCTTCTAATTTACCCAAAATGACATAATTTAGGAGTTAAAAGAGTGGAAAATTATAAGAATACCCTTGGGAAAAGAATTTAGAAACTTTAAAAAAATTTGTCAAAGGCTTCCACAGACACAAATCATGGCCCGTGGAATGAATCACGGTCTGTGGAATGAAATTCGTGGTTCCAGGGGACCTTTCAGGGCTTTGGACTGATTTCCACGTGTTGAAATCACGGTTCGTGGTTTGACCCATGACCCGTGGATCAAACTCGTGAATTTTAGTCCAAAAACAGATCTGCAAGTTCAATTTCACGGATTCAAACCACGGGTCATGGTTTGATCCACGAGCCATAGATGGCTCTCGTGGTTTATGTCTGTCATTTTGACAGAAAAAAACATTTTAGTAAATTGCTGATAACATTTTACTCTGTAGTTGTATTAATACACGGTTGGTGGCGTTGGAAATAAAATTCAAAGACTGTTAATTTGGTGGGTTCTAGGCCACCTAACCCTTTATATTCTAGGAGTTATAATCGTTTGAAGTTGACCCTTGAAATATCTTACACTAAAACTCAATTGGTAAGGAAGCTTTCAACTCAACTTTGAACTAGAGGTTCTTTATGACCCTAATTCATATCTAATACACCTTCAAAACTTAAGAATAGGCCTTAATACTTAGATACATACAAAATTTATCTAGTTCGGGTCTATCAACAAATAAAGGATAGCTCAGATTTGTCTTAGGATTTCTTGAGTGTTACAATATCTCCCCCTTGGGATCATTCGTCCTCGAATGAAGACTACTAAGTGGAGAACGGAGGGAAAAAGGGTTGCAATCCCATCAATGGAGTTCTAAGAGCTGAAGTATTTCATGGTAACTGATTTCTGACTGAAATATAAACTGAGATAGATTCATAAGGTATGTATGCATGCGGGGAGCATAAGCATAACTGATGGAACATGAAATTGAATACCTAACATGATAACTGGTCTAGATTAAGTATAGGTACTCAGCTGAAACTCATAATGAAAAAGCGCATTCTTAGAAATCATAGTTAACTAGAAAGGACATCAAACTGAGAGGGGTAACTATACAACAAAACCATTCTCTTTTAAACTAAACTTACCACCTTGGACTGAACTGAATATAAAGCCTTCTAGCCTTAGGAATGATTATCGATAGGTCTGAACTGATCTGATATGAGGAGTCTCATATATTAAAAGCCGAAGCTACGGACCTAAGATATGAGCACCCTGTGCTAGGAGTAAGACCAAGACTATTCTTGCCTTAAATACTACGGTTGAAAACTCTTAAGCTTAGAAACACCTTTCAACTACACTAACTCCTTTGAATACTAAGCTCTGAGTCTAACTACCTACCTTCACCATGTTCAAGCCTATCTTGACTAAATCTCTTACATCTAGAGTAACCTCCCAAGAATGGTATTCCTTCTTATCAAGAAAAACAATTAACCTTGAGCTCTAATCAATGGGTCACTAGGTGCACAAAGCAAAAGTCGACATGTATTTCATTATTACTTTCAAGCCTATCACTATGATTACCTTATAATTGTAGATTATACTATCCAAGACTTCTCCTCTCTTCCTTAGCATATTTAGAAGCTGTAACTTGAAGAACTTCTACAAAGAGACATACCAAAATTGCTAATCTAACTATTTCACATGAGTAGTCCTCACTTAACTTTTCTTCCACGCTTACAACCTACTATTTCCTATCTAGGCTACCACTTACCTTCCTTTACTAACAGCTATGACAACACAAGCCAAGATCACTGAGTGAATAGAGTGGAAGCATAAGCATCACGAATGAAGGAATACTAATTGGTCTTGACTTACACTTAGCTTGATCTAGCCACTTAAGGTGGGTTTAAGAAGTCAAGTGAAAAGGGCATGAGTGTCTCACATCCTGGACATACAAAGCATTATTAGTCAGTAAGGAATTCACAAGCATGAATTATTCAAGAAATTTGGTATGAGCATATACATGATGTAGCATGATTTCATTAGTCATTACGGCATATCTTGAGAACTGAGTATATAGACCTGAGCATAGTGTGAGACATGAGCGTTCATTTATGACAAGTATCGTGGAATAAAGATGCAATTCGTAGTATCATAGAGTAAGACTGTAATCACTGTCTGGAGAAATTTCTGTTTGTTCCAAGAACTGAGCAAGGGAAGGAATCTCCATAAAGTCTGTGGGTTTGAATTAAGACCATGCACTGGAATACAAGACATGAATGAGGTATTGTAATGAGGGAAACATACTTAAGATGCTAGGATAGAAATAAGTCTCTGCACCCCTCCTAACTTCATTCGGACACCCATTAGCATCACTACCTGAGTCTCCAAAATCTGACTAATTCTACATCCCACCATCTCCGCCTTAGATTCATGCTACATACAAAGTTTGTGGAACTCTTTCTAACCTCTAAATAGAACTATGATCACTTTACTCTATCAGAGAAAACACTACTCTATGAGTTAATCTGAATATACACTTCCTTCTATAGTCTAAGGCTCACCCTTACCTAAAAAAAATTTTGGCCTCAACCTTTATATCTCATATAAGGGTTGTACATATCACACTCAATAACTTCCAACCTATCACTTGCAATGACATGTCAATCTTATTTGGTTCTAACTCCCAAAGATCCTTCTTCAAACTTCCCACTAAACCAAATGCATTAAAACCTATACCGAGAGGCTCAAAATCGTCTATCCTTCTCTGGCCACATATATATATATATGTGTGTGTGTGTGTGTATCATTCTAACATATTCACACTTGCTGTAATTTATCAATTTAAACTCTTACATTACACTATACCATGCCTACCAGATAAATCCCACAAAATTATCATTATCACTCTCATACTATCATCTTTCCGTTCATATTCTATATTGTGCCTATACTAGCACAACAACTTACCACTCTTTAATCAACACTAAGGGATGCATCATCCCATTACCTATGTAATAAAACACAACTCTAAATACATACTCCAACTAACTAGCATTCTCCCATCTAGGCTACCATACTTCTGACTTCATATTTCTTGCTCTAGGTTCACGCTACTACTAGTAGCTTACAACCCAACATCTATCGGGTGGCAACACTATCCAAGAACCTAGGTACACACTTTCCTCTTTTACGAAATAATTAGTAACAAGTTTCTGGGAGAGAATTTGAGAGCACCTTACTGATAGATAATCTGAGATTTACTATTTCTGGCACCTCATATATGAGGTATAGACAGTGAAACTAGGAACAACGCATAAGTTTGGAGGATAAATAGAGTTAAGCTCTATCGCACGACATTGATCATGAAAGAAGTGAAGTGTTTCCTAAAACATCTCACAGCCTCCCCCTCATAGATGTGGCGCACTTCACACCTATGAAAGAGACTCAACTTAATGCATCTTGTAGACACCCTAGGACTCTTGAACCTGTGGCTCTGATACCAAGTTTTTCATGCCCCAAGACTACCCCTTGGATGTAACACGGGACCTAAGATCACAAGTGAACTCAAGATAACCCTCTTGCATTAGCATGACTTAAAAACTGAGCAAAACATAAGAACGAAAGCTTAGATAAAGTAATGAGCAACTTAATATATTTATAAAATATAAGTCTAAGAATGACAATTTGAATACAACTGAACTTCTAACTCTATGTATGAAAGCCTCTATTACTGATGAGTTACTGGGACAGACCCCCAGCTAACTCTAAATAGCAAAATACTGGGTACACAAACTAAATGCAAAAATGAAACCAAACATCCAAGCCCTCGAAGGAGGAGGACTCACCAAGATGACTAGGTGTGCTGCTGATCTACTAGCCACGGGCTGAGGAGTGGGCTACTGAATCTACATCATAATAGGATGCAGCACAAAGGAGTATGCGTCAGTAGTATAAGATGTATTGAGTATGCGAGATATGCATATGTCATGATAAAATATACTTGAATGCGTTCTTAAAACTGATATCATGCACATGTCATAGTAAAACATGCTTAAAACATAACCAAAACTAAAGTCGTATAGCGATAGTAAAATCTGTAATAAAATGACACAATGCAATATCATAAGTTTGAAACACCTTTAGAATCATAGTAGTAATAGAAGTTCTGAAATTGGAAAGAATCAATGCACTTAAAACATGAAACGGTTTCTGTGAGAGGTTCTCTAACCGACATAGACCATGTGAGCTACATGGAATCTGAAGTTAACACCCAATCAAAAGGACCCAATAGACCTTGCCAGGGTATAGAGGCATGACTGTGGGGTGATCACTAAATCTGATGCCCAATAGAGGGGACTTAAACCTAGGAGGCACGTAGTTCTGGGACTAAGGATACTCTCACCATGTCTAACTTGGTGCTAAATACTACTCCCAAAACATACATATAGCTCATATAAAACTGGCATATCTGATGCCAAAATTGATCATAACTAATGACATATCTGACGTCAAATCTGTATCGATGCATAAAGACATATCTGATGTCAAATCCGATTGAAAACATAAAGACATATCTGATGTCAAATCTGTTTGGAAGCATAAAGGCATATCTAATGTCATGCAATACAGATTCATGAGTCTTAGAGCTTAGCATAGCTATCATTCAAAATATACTTTCCTTTCTAAAATCATAACTTGAAGAATTAGGCATGTAATTTCATGAAAATAGAGGTCATGTTATCTAAACATACCAATTTTACTTAAAGACATATAATTCAATGAAATCATGCTAGAATTCATCCTCAACATATGGGCCATTGAAAACACTTAATATACTTCAAATAAATCATGGGTGTTGAATGAGAAACCATAAACTGATATTTTAAAACTGAACCCATAAGTTCTCCCCAATTTAGGTAAGAACCCTACTTTAATAAATTGGACAAAGATTAGCCTTAAAATGATGAATAGGAAACCAGTATAAAAAAAACCATGTAAGATCATGAAATTTAGAGTTAGAATTCATAGAAGAATCATCAGGAAATAATTTATAGAAGAACCCCTGAGAATTGGGTAAGAACCCTAATTTGGAAATTCATAAAATCACTTCAAAAAATTGGGGTTTTGGGCATAAGGGTGAATGAATTACCTTATTGAATACCCACATACCTAAATTGAAGCTTTCCTAACTTGGGACTTGAGTATGGAGACTTAGAGATGGATTCCTTAGCTTGAAGCTAGGAGAATGAAGACCTTTTTCTTCTCTTGAAACTTGATTTAGAGAATGGATGAGAACTTAGGATAAGTGGGAAATAAAACCCCTTCTAATTTGCCCGAAATGACTTAACGTAGGAATTAAAAGAGTAGAAAATTACCAAAATACCCCTGGGAAAAGAATTTAGAAACTTCAGAAAATTTCGTCAAAGGCTTCCACGTACACAAATCACAGCCCGTGGAATGAATCACGGTCTGTGGAATGAAAGTCGTGGTTCCAGGGGTCCTTTCAGGGTTCTGGACTGATTTCCATGAGTTGATGGTTTTATCCATGAACCGTGGACCAAAATCGTGAATTTCAGTCCAAAAACAGATCTGCAGGTTCAATTCCACGGATTCAAACCATGGGTCTTGGTTGATCCACGAGCCATAGATGGCTCTCGTGATTTCTGTCTGTCAGTTTGATAGACAAATACATTTTAGTAAAACACTGATAAGTATTTACTTTGGACTCGTATTAACGAGCGGTTGGTGGCGTTGTAAAGAAATTTCAAAGACCATTAATTTGGTGGGTATTAGGCCACCTAAATCTTTATATTCTAGCAGTTATGATCGTTTGAAGTTGACCCTTGAAAAATCTTACACTAAAACTCAATCTTTAAGGAAGCTTTCAACTCAACTTTGAGCTAGAGGTTCTTTATAACCTTAATTCATATCTAATACACCTTAAAAACATAAGAATAGGTCTTAATACTTACATACATAGAAAATTTATCTAGTTCGGGTCTATCAACACATGAAGGATGACTCAGATTTGGCTTAGGATTTCTGGAGTGTTACAATATCTCCCCCTTGGGATCATTCATCCTCGAATGAAGACTACTAAGTGGAGAATGGAGGGGTAAAGGGTTGCAATCCCATCAATGGAGTTCTAAGATCTGAAGTATTTCATGGTAACTGACTTCTGACTGAAATATAAACTGAGATAGATTCATAGGGCATGTATGCATGCGGGGAGCATAAGCATAACTGATGGAACATGAAACTGAATACCTAGCATGATAACTGGTCTAGATTTAGAGTAGGAACTCAGTTGAAACTCATAATGAATGAGCGCATTCTTAGAAATCGTAGTTAACTCGAAAGGACATCAAACTGAGAGGGGTAACTATACAAGAAAACCATTCTCTTTTAAACTAAACTTACCACCTTGGACTGAACTGAATGTAGAGCCTTCTAGCCTTAGGAATAATTATCGATAGGTCTGAACTGATCTTATATGAGGAGTCTCGTATATTGAAAGTCGAAGCTACTGGACCTAAGATATGAGCACCCTAGGCTAGGAGTAAGAACAAGTCTATTCTTGCCTTAAATACTACAGTTGACAACTCTTAAGATTAGAAACAACTTTCAACTACACTAACTCCTTTGAATACTAAGGTTTGAGTATAACTACCTGCCTTCACCATGTTCAAGCCTATCTTAACTAAATCTCTAACATCTAGAGTTACCTAGCAAGAATGGTATTCTTCTTATCACAAAAATCAATTAACCTTGAGCTCTAATCAATGGGTCAATAGGCGCACAAAGCAAAAGCCGACATGTATTTCATTATGACTTTCAAGCCTATCACTATGATCACCTTATAGTTGTAGCTTATACTATCCAAGACTTCTCCTCTCTTACCTAGCATATCTAGGAGCTGTAACTTGAAGAACTTCTAGAAAGAGACATACCAAAATTGCTCATCTAACTATTTCACATGAGTAATCCTCACCTAACTTTTCTTCTACACTTACAACCTACTATTTACCATCTAGGCTACCACTTAGCTTTCTCTACTAACAAATTTGACAACACAAGATAAGATCACTGAGAAAATAGAGTGGAAGTATGAGCACCATGAATGAAGGAATACTTATCGGTCTTGACTTACACTTAGTTTGATCTAGCCACTCAAGGTGGGGTTTGAGAAGTCAAGTGAAAAGGGCATGCGTGTCTCACATCCTGGACATACAAAGCATTGTTAGAGTAAGGAATTCACAAGCATGAATTATTCGAGAAATATTGTATGAACAGATACATGTTGTAGCATGATTTCATTAGTTATTATGACATATCTTGAGAACTGATTATATATATCTGAGCATAGTGTGAGACATGAGCTTTCATTTATGACAAGTATGATGGTATAAAACTGGAATTCATAGTATCATAGAGTAAGACTGGAATCACTGTCTGGAGAAATTTCTGTTTGTTCTAAGAACTGAGCAAGGGCGGGAATCCCCATGAAGTATGTGGGTTTGAATTAATACCAATGCACTGGAATACAAGACATGAATGGGGTGTTGTAATAAGGGAAACATGCTTAAGATGCTAGGAAATAAATAAGTCTTTGCACCCCTTCTAACTTCATTAGGACACCCATTAGCATCACTACCCGAGTCTCCAAACTCTTACTGAGTCTACATCCCACCATCCCCCCCCTTAGATTCATGATATGTTCTAAGTCTGTGGACCTCTCGCTAACCTCTAAATAGAACTATGATCAAATTACTCTATCAGAGCAAACACTACTCTAGGAGTTAATCAGAATATACACTTCCTTTTATAGTCTAAGGCTCACCCTTACATAAAACAAATCTTGGCCTCAACCTTTCCATCTCATATAAGGGTTGTACATATCATACTTAATAACTTCCAACCTATCCCTTGCAATGACATGCCAATCTTATTTGGTTCTAACTCCCAAAGATCCCTCTTCCTACTTTCCACTAAACCAAATGCGTTAAAGCCTATACCGAGAGGCTCAAAATCGTCTATCCTTCTCTGGACACATATATATATATGTGTGTGTGTATCATTCTAACATATTCACACTTGCTGTAATTTATCAATTTAAACTCTTGCATTACACTATACCACGCCTACTAGATAAATCCCACAAAATTATCATTTCACTCTCATACTATCATTCTTCCGTTCATATTCTATATTGTGCCTATACTAGCACAACAACTTACCACTCTTTAATCAACACTAAGGGATGCATCATCCCATTACCTATCTAATAAAATACAAATCTAAATACATACTCCAACTAACTATCATTCTCCCATCTTGGCTACCATACTTCTGACTTCATATTTCTTGCTCTAGGTTCACTCTACTACTAGTAGCTTACAACCCAACATCTATCGGGTGGAAACACTATCCAAGGACCTAGGTACACACTTTCCTCTTTTACGAAATAATTAGTAACAAGTTTCTGGGAGAGAATTTGAGAGCACCTTACTGATAGATAATCTGAGATTTACTACTTCTGGAACCTCATATATGAGGTATAGACAGCAGAACTAGGAACAACACATAAGTTTAGAGGATAAGTAGAGTTAAACTCTATCGCACGACATTGATCATGAAAAAAGTGAAGTCTTTCCTAAAACATCGCATAGCCTCCCTGATGTGATGCTAATTTACGTCACTTTCGACTCCTTTTTACTAAGAACAATCGTACGTTTTCAAGCAACCATTGTTGTTTTTGATGTTTTTATGTTGTATTTGTAGGAAATGGAAACAAACACGAAAACAGACGGAAATACGCGAAAAAGAGGATTTTGCCTAAGAGTGACGGCCTGAGTGACGGCCCGTCACACATGTGACGGTCCGTCACCAAGACCATCGCATGGAGGCAGTGTTGCTGCCTAGCAGTGACGGCCCAGGCGACGGTCCGTCACTGCCCTGACGGTCCGTCAAGCCTGGCCGTCACGCTTAGGCAGTGGCTTCAGGCGGCGACCCGCGTTTTGGGGATTCCTAGCCCATTTTGGATTTGGTTTCTTTGGCTCCTATAAATACCCTATGTTAGGTTTATTTATTGGATTATTCACCCATTAGTTTAAAACACGTTTTTAGTTATTTTGGAGAGCAAACAACACGGTTCATTTGTATTGAACTCGTGTTCTTGATTCGTTCGTGAGTTCTTGGTATTTCTTGCTCTTGGATATTGGAAGATTGATTGTTTCATTATATTGTAAGACTTTTCTTCCCTTTATTATGAATACAACTATTTTCTCTTCTTCTTCGAGCATGAGTAACTAAAACTCCCGCAACTAGGGTTGTGGGAGCCATGGCTAAAGTAGCGATATAGATTCCGGGTAGCGACGGGTTCAATTTACATGTAGTCACGTTGTTAATCATACTTTATGTCACGTTTTCTAGTGGTTGCAAACATTAGAACATGCCTAGATTTAATTTGCTTTAGTAAAGAGATTAAAACCGGGAAAACTTGATTAACAACAAGGATTCGAGACTACTAACTCTCGTCTAATGATTAATGCCGTAACTGGATTAAGCTACTTGATGTTAGGATTGAAAGCTAAAAAGCACATCTTTTCGAGGTCGAGAGAATAGAAAAGGAAATTTGTTTATTTGGTCGAGAGACGTTTAGACGATACAATTGACGCAATCACATAGTGACACGCATATAGAAAGAACCCGGTTAAGCCTAGAATCGACATTGTTACAACGCCATGGTGAACTCATCCCTAGTTCATTCTCTCCTATTGATTATTCTCTTACATTATTGTTGCTTTTGTTTACGATTTGTTCACAAAACCCCCCCTTTTTATTTATCGGAAACAATTGATCACTAGTCATCTACTTCACTAAAGTCTTAATCTTCACCATATTCTCTGTGGGATTCGACCCCAACCTTGTTGGGTTCTTTACTTGACAACGATCGCTTACGCTTCATTAATTTGAGGTGTAGTTTGAGCGTTATCAAAAAGTGGCGCCATTGCCGGGGAATACGGTTTTTGATTAAGTCTGGTGTGTTGAGTTGACTTTTAGTCATAATTTCCTGCTTTTATTTTTGTTTGTTGTTTTTGTTTTTGGACAGGGTACAGGTTGTGCATGCCAAGTACCCGAGGTTCGGGGGAACAAATTTTACCTTACGACCCCGAACTTACGAGAACATTGAGGCGGAATATGGCCGCACAATTAGACGCAGCGAGGATCGCTGCGGAACTGCAGGCCCAACAAAATCCGAATGCTGGTGGTCTGCAGGACGATGGTGTACGGAATGATGAGGAGCTTGATTTAGATGGAGCTGGCGCGACGGGCGCCATTATTGTTCCACCGCTACCGCCCGGAGCCAAGTTCAACATCACTAGCACGATGATCCAGCTGTTGAACTTGAGAGGAGTGTTCCGCGGTGTTGCTGGTGACGATGCAAATCAGCACTTGATGAATTTCGTGGGCATCTGCAAATCCTTCGAATTGCCAGGAGTGAGTCAGACAGCGATCAGGCTCAGGTTGTTCCCGTTGTCTCTGTCTGATGAGGCAGCTTTGTGGTTAACAGAATTGACCCCCGACTCTATCGCAACGTGGGGAGAGTTGAGAGGAGCTTTCCTAGAAAGGTTCTTTCCTCCCTCTCGGATGATACAGTTGAGGGACGAGATTAGCAACTTCAGGCAGCAACCGCACGAAGCACTGCACGAGACTTGGTTGCGATTTAAGAAGAATGTGACACAGTGCCCCAACCATCAGCTGAACAACGAATTCTTGATGCAGACATTCTACAGGGCACTAAATTCGGCTACCAAGCCGACATTGGATAACGCAGCAGGTGGAGCATTTATGGGTCGCACTTTTGCCGACGCCACAGCTATTTTAGACAGGCTCACCAAGACCAACAGGGCCTGGCACACACGAGATTCAGAGGTTGCAGCTAGCACCTATACAGTTGGTATGTCAGCTGAGCAGCGTAGGAAAGAAGAGGAGCGCGACCAAGACATGGCGCACCTGAAAACGCAGTTGGATCTCCTGACAAGGCACTTGACGTCAGGAAGTATAGAGAAGGTACAAGCTGTGGGTTCCCAAGGTACAGAGACTGAGGAGGCAAATTACTTGGGGGGTTTCCAGACCAATGGCCAGGGAAACCAAGGTCGGAATTATCAGCGAGACAACCACTATGAGAAAAGTGGTTACAAAGAGCGCGACCAAGGAAACTGGAGGAACAACACCGATAGAGGTGGGTTATATATGCCACCTGGTAATCGAGATAAAACTGGCAGCGAGGCTGAGACGTCCAAACTTGAGAACATGATGGCAAAGATGTTGCTTAAGGTGGAATCGACTGACTCTGGAGTAAAGGCAATGCGGACGGAGTTATCAACGTTGAGTCAGGTAGTAGAGTCACATTCCACCGCAATCAAGCAACTGGAGCAGCAAGTGGGTCAGATCTCGGCATCTTTAAACCAAAGGAAGACAGGTACCTTGCCGAGTGACACGACGCATCCGAGGAATGACGCCAGCTGTATGGCGATCACCACAAGAAGTGGGAAAATATTACCGGAATCACATCCGGTAGTTCAAACCCAAAGTAATGTTGCGGATGATGAAGAGGCGGTAGAGGAGGAAACTCCAAAGCCCGTGGAGAAACACAAGGAAGCTGAAAAGCTTCCAACTATGATGTTTCGACACCCACCTCCCTTCCCCCAGAGGTTGAATAAGAAAGCTGACGATGGTAAGTTCCTGAATTTCATGACCATGCTGAAACAAATCTCAATAAACATACCATTGGTAGAAGCGCTGGAACAAATGCCCGGTTATGCCAAGTTCATGAAGGACTTGATTACAAAGAAGCGGATGGTAAGTTTTGAGCCGGAAGACAACCTCCATCACTGCAGCGCTATTTCCTCTAGATCATTAGTGGAAAAGAAAGGAGATCCAGGTGCGTTCACTGTTCCATGTACTATCGGAAAGCTCAACTTCGGAAGAGCTATGTGTGATCTTGGTGCTAGTATCAATTTGATGCCGCTAGCAGTGTATGAAAAATTGGGTTTGGGAGCTCCTAAACCAACGTCCATGAGAGTGATGATGGCGGACCGTTCGGTAAAGCGACCCGTAGGGATATTGTCTGATGTGCTGGTCAAGATTGGTAAGCTTATATTCCCAGCCGACTTTGTGATCTTGGATTGCGAAGTGGACTTCGAAGTTCCCATAATCTTGGGACGACCATTGTTAGCTACGGCGAGAGTGTTGGTTGACATGGAGAAAAATGAACTGACCTTCCGATTGAACAATGAAGTGGTCAAGTTCGACGTGTCTAAATTGATGAAGCAACCAAGTGACATGAGGGTGGTCGCGGTCATCAATGCTATTGAGGAAGCTCCTGCGGATGTGTACCTTGAGGAGAAAGGTTTGGTTGAGACTCTAGCTGGTGTAAGAAGGATGGTGCGAGAAGAGAAATATGTAGAGGAAGGCGGTGAAAAGAGATCAAAGAAACGAAAACACCGCAAAAGAATCTGCAAAGAAAGAGCGAAGAAGTTGTCGCGACTAGTGATGGAGCCCAAAAAGAAAGCTGGAACGCCACACTCCATCGAGTTTTCCTGTTTTGGAGACCCTGGCGGTCTCCAACATCATTCCGGAATTTGAGTCATATCGACTTCACAGGTATTCCTTTATTCTCACAGTTTTTAGCTTTCATATCTATGCACTGGGGACAATGCATGAGTCTAAGTTGAGGGTGTTGGGAAACCTGTGAGTCACCACCGAGGGTTTTTGTTGCCGATTTCTTTTCCCTCCGGTGTGCTATCTAGTAGAACCGGCATGTTTAGGTTGTTGTTTTAAATTATTTTTTTAGTGTCTATAGCAAGCATGCGTTGTTCTTGTCTAAAAACGAGGCCCCTTGAAAAATTTTCTGGTTTTGAGCTTATGTTGAAACGATTGACTGTCTGGATCTTTGTATGTCATTGTGTGAATATGAGTAGAATGAGTATGCTTAAGCTGAGCGGTTGTTTGATAGTTGGTAGCGATATAGTTCTTGGTGCTAAGAGTGTGTGAGATTAATTGTCATAAATTCTTACTCTGTGCATGCATCTAGAACTTGCCCGGTCTATTTTGTTAAGTTTGAAGTTTGGTTGCTTAGGAAAGGATCACAGGCCCTTTTTGTGTGCAGTCCACTTAACCTATAAGACCGTCCAAATGCAAATAGTCCCTTTGATCCCTGTTTGAGCCATAATTGACCTTGTTCTTTCAATAACCTGTCACCATTCCTGTTTAACTTTAAATCCCTATTTTGGCCCTAGTCCTTCCTTGGACATCGTGCACCTCAACTCAGGCAATCAGCCTAAGTTGAGGGTGGTTGCTATAGAGGTAAACCCTGTTTTGGCCCTGGTCCTGCATGGACATTGTGCACCTTAACGCAGGCAATCAGCCTAAGTTGGGGGTGGCTACTACAGAGGTGAATGATAAGAAAAAGATGATGGAGACGATTGATTTTTGAATAGAATGAAAATCCGGGTGTGCGCCTAAGAAAAGAAAAGAAAAAAATAAAGAAAGATGAAAAAGATCGAAAAAGAAACAAAAAGAATTGTCAAAATATAGAGGCCGCACCTGTAGCTAGAGAGAAGGGAATAAAGAGGTGAATAAGGATGGACAAAGTAACGTTATGTGGTAAGAAGATGTCGGTAGTTCCAAGGAGGGCTTAGTCACTAACCCCTAAATGTATCATACCTGCACCCGAAGCCTCATTACAAGCCAAAACAAGTCCTGTAGTGATCTTGAGCGGCTTTCTGAAGAACTGAAATAGAATAGTAAGGGCAAGCCTATGGTATCACATGTGCATTGTTTGAAATCGTTTGTGAGTGTGAGCGCTTACCTAGTCCCAAATCTTGTGTGTGGGATTTCTTTGTGGTGAGGGCACCAAGATTTCTATATTGTCTATTGATTGTTAGGATAGCTGCGCGTGTGTATGTAGAATGTTCTATCATATCGGAATGACATGTTTGGATCCTTGCAAGTTAGTGTTTCATACATTTGTGGGCTACGAGGGAGCTTGATTTAAAATGGAATAAGATGTTGAATGACCATGAGTTGCTAGAGACACGAGTTTGTGTTCTTAGTCAAGTCGTCGTATTGTTTTATGTTATGTTGCTTGAGGACAAGCGAACGTTTTAAGTTGAGGGTGTTGATGTGACGCCAATTTACGTCATTTTCGACTCCTTTTTACTAAGAACAATCGTACGTTTTCAAGCAACCATTGTTGTTTTTGATGTTTGTATGTTGTATTTGTAGGAAATGGAAACAAACACGGAAACAGAAGAAAAGACGCGAAAAATAACATTCTGCCTAAGAGTGACGGCCTGAGTGACGGCCCGTCAGAGGTGTGACGGTCCGTCACTGGGACCGTCAACTTGAGGCAGTGTTGCTGCCAAGCAGTGACGGCCCAGGCGACGGTCCGTCACTGCCCTGACGGTCCGTCAAGCCTGGCCGTCACGCTTAGGCAGTGGCTTTAAGCGGCGACCCGCGTTTTGGGGATTCCTAGCCCGTTTTGGATTTGGTTTCTTTGGCTCCTATAAATACCCTATGTTAGGTTTATGTTATTATTATTCACTCATTAGTTCTAAAACACGTTTTAAGTATTTTTGAGAGCAAACAACACGGTTCATTTGTATTGAATTCGTGTTCTTGATTCTTTCGTGAGTTCTTGGTATTTCTTGCTCTTGGATATTGAAAGATTGATTGTTTCATTATATTGTAAGACTTTTCTTCCTTTTATTATGAATACAACTATTTTCTCTTATTTATCGAGCATGAGTAACTAAAACTCCCGCAACTAGGGTTGTGGGAGCCATGGAAACGTAGCAATATAGATTCCGGGTAGCGTTGGGTTCGATATATGTTTTGTCATGTTGTTAATCATTCAATTAGTCACGTTTTCTAGTGGTTGCAAACATTAGAACATGCCTAGGTTTAATTTGCTTGAGTAAAGAAGTTAAAACCGGGAAAACTTGATTAACAACAAGGATTCGAGACTACCAACTCTCGTCTTAAAGATTAATGCCGTAACTGGATTAGTCTACTTGATGTTAGGATTGAGAGCTAAAAAGCACATCTTTTTGAGATCGAAAGAAGATAAAAGGAAATTTGTTTAGTTGGTCGAGAGACGTTTAGATGATACAATTGACGCAATCACATCATGACAAGCATATAGAAAGAACCCGGTTAAGCCTAGAATCGACATTGTTACAAAAGCCATGGTGAACACGTCCCTAGTTCATTCTCTCCTACTGATTATTTCTCTTACATAATTGTTGCTTCTGTTCACGTTGATTACAAACCCCCCCCCTTTAATTACCGGAAACAATTGACGACTAGTCACGTACTTCACTAAAGTCTTAATCTTCACCATATTCTCTGTGGGATTCGACCCCAACCTTTGTTTGGGTTCTTTACTTGACAACGATCGCTTACGCTTCATTAATTTGAGGTGTAGTTTGAGCGTTATCACCTGGGATGAAATGGGACATAGCTGATTTTATGTCCAAGTGTCAAAATTATCAACAAGTCAAGTACGAGCACCAAAGGCCTGCATGACTACTTCAGAAAATACCCATTCCCGAGTGGAAGTAGGAAAGGATAGCCATGAATTTTGTGGTGGGTTTTCCCAAGACTTTGGAAAATATGACTCTATTGGGTCATTGTGGACAGGCTGACCAAGTCAGCTCATTTCATTCCTGTCAGGGTGGACTATAATTTACAGCAATTGGCTAAAATCTATGTTAAGGAGATCGTGAGACTGCATGGGATACCACTGTCCATCATTTCAGACAGGGGTACACAATTTACCTTTATGTTCTAGGGTAAGTTACATGAAGAGTTGAACACTCAACTCACTTTCAGCACAACATTCCATCCTCAGACAGACGGTTAGTTGGAGAGGATAATCCAGGTATTATAAGACATACTGAGAGCATGCGTGGTGACTTTGGGGGTCATTGGGACCAGTTTCTACCATTGTATGAGTTCTCATATAACAACAACTACCACTTTAGTATCGACATGGCACCATTTGAGGCACTGTATGAGAGGGAATGTAGATCATCCATAGGGTGGTTTGAGGCAGGCGATGTAAAGCCCTTGGGCGTGGACTTGGTGAGGGAAGCACAAGAAAAAGTATAAGGCATTCAGACTAAGTTGCTAGCAGCCCAAAGCAGGCAGAAAGAGTACGCAGATCGCAAGGTAAGAGATATGGATTTTTAGGTTGGCGAGCAGGTGTCATTGAAAGGATCACCAATGAAGGTGGTTATGCACTTCGGCAAGAAGGGCAAGCTCATCCCTCGGTTTATCGGTCCATTCGAAGTTCTTGAAATTATGGAGCCAGTGGCTTACAGGCTAGCACTGCTGCCCAGTTTATCAAGAGTCCATCCCATCTTCCATATATCTATGTTGAAGCGATACCATGGGGATGGAGAATACATTATTAAGTGGGATTCAATTTTGCTAGACAAGGATCTTCAATATGAAGAGAAACCGATGGCGATTCTTGATCGAGATGTCCAGAAGTTGAGGACAAAGGAGATAAAATCTGTGAAAGTTTAATAGAAGCATCGTCTGGTTGAGGACGCTACTTGGAAAACTGAGAAGGACATGCAAGACAAGTGCCCTCACTTGTTTGAGGATTCAAGTACTACAGTATTCCCTCTTTTACTTCGTATTTTTAGGTTTGATCATTTGGGGATGAACGATGGGTGAATTAGTAACTGTTGTAATGACCGGGTATGTCGTTATGGGTAACCTTTCATGCTAAGTTTCAGGTTAGAAAACTTTAGAGTTTGGGAGTCTAAAATTTTGGGCTAGGCTAGTCTCGGATAGTTTCTGAGCAAGGTATGGTCCAGGACAATTCGGGTGAGGATTGGGGAATATGTCTTATAGTGAGCTAGTGTTTCTGCTAGCTAAGACATAAAGAAGTTCGAGGGATTTTTTGAAACTGAATTCGGGTAAGTAAAACTCTTGATATCGAGGTTAACGTGAAGGGGTTATTCTGGAATATCAAAAATTAAGGTGTGTTGTAAAATAGTCACTTTTGGGGAATTTTACAACTTTTTATCCTGTGTCAACCTCCATAGCGGTTGATACAACGCTATCGCGACCTCCGCTATAGCAGAGAAATTACCACTATAGTAGAAGTCAATGATAGTCAGCACTACCATAGCAATCGATTCCGCTATGGCGGTACCGCTATAGCAGAGTGCGGATCGCTATAGCAGACTGAGTCAGAATTTAATGCAAAAACTTCCTCAAGATGTTCAGTTTTCCTCAAAATCATTTTGGAGAAGGAAAAGGGCGATTGGGGTGATTTACACTCTGTTTTTCATCATTTTTTGTCCCAAAGATAAGGATTTCACTCCCCTAACTTAATGCTATCTTTTCTACACTGTAGAATTGCTAGTTATGAATTTAGGGGAAGGTTTGGATTGATCTAGAAATGGTAAATTCCAGAGAAAAAAGAATTTCTAGGGCGTAGAAGTTCTTGGGTCTTGAATATTATTGTTGGGTTATGATCAATTAGCCACAATTCTCTAAATGTATCCATAAAATGATAGACTTATGCGAATTAATGATGAAAAATCCTGGAAATGGGTGGAATGATCACAGTTTGGCCCAGGGATTGAGATTTTACATAATCTGGGTAATTAGTAGGCCATGTGGATTGATTTTAGTATCTTGTAATCATTTTTATCCCAAGAATAAGCAAAGACTTCAGAACACGGGAAGGCTCCGGTCCAGTAGAACTTTTGCGTAATTTGAGGTAGGTAATAGTTATTGTTTTCCCCAATATGTAATATGTGTTCATGTACTATCGCTTAGTATTGTGTGGGTTTACATGCTTAGGAAATGAGATCATGAATATCTAATTATTCGGTTATCAGTCTTGTGAAATGAACTTAATTTTATTGTTTGCTGGTTTACAAGTGTACTTTTATTTATTATTTGTTGATTGTTGGATTTTGTGTGACATTCGATTGGCTCGGGTACCATGCCTGCTACAGGTTACATATTGGTTGGCTTGGGTACCACTCCTGGTACAAGATACTAATCGATTGGCTCGGGTACCACACATAGTACGGGATTCATAATGGTTGACTGGGGTACCACGCCTGGTACAGATTTGATTTACTTACATTGATTATACGCTGTCGATAGTTCCATGAGTGGACCGGATTGTATTCTTGAATTGTGATTATTGTATATGGTCCATGAGAGGCCGGGTGATTATATTTAAATGTGAGATTGGTCTTAGTGTAGACCGAAATTGCATGTTGAAAACATAGGTAGTATCCTAGGGATCCTTGGTGGGTCGGGGCTGTGTAAAAAGGATATATGTTTATTGTCACTGGATTTTGTCAGTGGTTGTTAATTGATTACATGTGGTTGATAAGTTAATGAAGAGACTTGTAGTCTAGTTATATTGTTGGCTTGTATTACATATTTACTTTGCTTTACTCAGCTTTGGTTTACTGTTCATATCTTGTTTATTGAAGCTGACTGATGATTCTACTAGTACACGGTGGTTGTGTACTGATTCTGCACTTGCTTTTATTTTGTGAGTACAGAACATCATCTAGCGGCTGACACGCAACCTCACTTGTAGTTCCGGCGAATTCAGGATTCAAGGGTGAGTTGTTCTTTTGAGCTACCTTATTTTCGTCCATGATTAGTTATAGCCCACTTGTTTCGGGCTTAAACTCTTACTTTCTCCTTTTGGGGTTGCATCCCCATTCTAGACGTTGGTAGAATATTTTGGTATGGTGACTTTCGGGTTCTAGAGAGGCTTTTTCGCAGATTCTTATTGTGCTAGTGTTTGAGATTGTGAATGATAGTTTATTTTATTGCAAACTGATTTTGAGCTGTTAGAATGGTTAAGTATTGGGTCCGCTCATTCGAGAAGTGCCACTCACGGTGGATTAAATTGTGACACATTTTTTCTCCATGGTTGATTCATTTTCCTCATCTTCTTCCTCTATATTTGCGATGATAGTTATCTTGTCATCAAAAACTTCTTCTAATATGATTTGAGGATGTTCTAGACTATTTTTCAACTCGTCATCCGCTGTTTGATGAACAACTGCCATATCATTCTGATATGTCATATCTAACACATTGTCAATCTCAATCCTACCCACATGCTTAGTTTTTATAATTACCTACCAACCGGCCTTATTTTTACACAACGGATATGGAGTGTAATACACTTATTTAGCATTTTGTACAATGATAGAGGGATTATAGTGATCATACTGTCTCGTGTGTTTAACTTCAATTATATTATATTATTGATTCACCTTGGTATCTCTATGTGATGGATCAAATCACTTGCACCGAAATAGTATTTTTTTTGGCCATTCAGAAAAGCTAACTTTAATGATCTCTTATATCCCACCCATAATATTCAACAGTTTGGTCAAACCATTGACATTACCCTGAACGCACACTTCATTGTTATTAGTTTTCTTATACTTAAAAGTTTCTTTAGTTTGAACTAGAAACTATTCACAAAATACTTATTCATCGATTATATTTGACTTTCAGGCGTTAATGCAACACTTCTCACCAATTGTAAATGTTTGACAGTACTATATTCAGCATGAAGCTATATATTGTTAATAAAAAATATAGACTTTTAATAAATGAGTATATTATACTTGTTGAATTAATATGAGCTTTCACACTTACATAGTCTCTCAGCCAACCGGAAAATCTCGTATATATAACATCATTACCTCACGTGCTTATGAATAAACATTTAATGTATATTGAGATTTTTTATTAGTTTAACACTAACTATTTAAATTGACGTAATTCGATAACACAATTCAACATTTACTTAAGATGTAATATCATTCACCAAATCAAATTCAACCTAAAATCTAAAATCATTCACCAAATCAAATTCAACCTACAATCATTCACTAACAAATTTACTAACAATCTAAAATCATTCACCAAATCAAATTTAACCTAAAACCATTCACTAAAAAATTCACTAACAACCTAAAATCATTCACTAAATCAAATTCAACCTAAAAAGTTCACTAACAACCTAAATAAAATCATTCAAACACTAACCTAAAGCATTCACAAATTTCAATTCAAATCATTAACCTAAATCATTCACATATTCAAGTTCAACACTAACCTAAAGCATTCACAATTTTAAGTTCAAACATTAACATAAATCATTCACATATTAAGTTTAAATTACTAATATTAACCTAAAATCAATGGATAAAAACTAACCTAAATTAACAATGACAATATAATTGAAAAAGTTAGAAACTCTGACCTTGAATTTTTAGGGAAAAAAAGTGGAGGAGGACTCCGGGAGTGGAGCAGGAGGCTTGGAGGAGTCAGCGTTGAGCCGAAAGCTGTGGAGGAGACCGATGGCAGGTGAAACTAAAGGAGAAGAGATAAGAAAGAGAAGAAGAGAGAGTTCGAGCAAATGTAAAATTGAACCCGATTTAGGTCAATTTCATTTAAAAAAATCGATGAAATCGTTGATTAGTCTGTCAATTTTTCTGTTAAATTTGATTGATCTGATCTTGATAAAAAATTGATAGTTAAACAACCCTATCCATCGATTTTTGTAAATACATAAAAAAAAATATATATATATATATATATATTATATATATATATATATATATTATATTTATTTTTAACAAAAAATATATTTTTTAAGAATGACGGATAATGTCATTTTTATTAATTTTTTTAATTTGACAACAACCTAGTTCATTGTAAAAAATTTTAATGCAAATATCTGCCAAAAATAGTGACGTATAAAACAACGGATAACATCATAATGCTCAAAAAATAAAAAAAATGATGGACTGAGTGTCTTCCATGCAAGAGATTATTTACCGAGTTAAAGGGTTATGGATACATGTACTAAAAGGCTACTTTATTGTCTAGGAAAAAGGCTACTGTAAACAGTACTTGAATAGTGTCACGTGCCTAAAAATTGGCATTAAGCTCGAGGCAGATTGGTGTCAGTCCTGAAATAATTTTCTACACACCCCGAATAAGGCAAAGAACTTAGGGTTAGAGGATTTAACTCTATGAGGGATATCATTGATATTCTTGATTGTAGGAATTTTTTCGATGTATCGAAAAGTTATTGGCCTTGGAATTCTTGGTACTTCCAACTAAGTATGAGAAAATGATACAATATGGATAGCGAAAGAAAACCCTAAATCTAAGTACAAGATATAAAGATAGAAGAAAGACACAAGTAAAGGAATTAATTTACAATTAAAGTTATAAAAAGCTAAATTTTTTAATTAGTAAATCAAAATAAACACCAAATCTATGAAGATACGCTCAAGAGAAATGAATCCTCAAGCAAACAATTTTATTAATATTTGTCTAGCAACAAAGACCTCGAACTCGCACTCAACTCTCTTAAGAGTGAACTCAATACATCAATCAACATAATCTCCCTAATAAAATGACATAATGCAGTATTTATACTAGACTAGGCTAAGGGTGTATTCGAAATGAAAAAACTGCTTTCCATAAAAAATATTTTTCTTGAAAGTATTTTCTAGAAAAATAAGTGGATTTGTTACTTATTTTCTTATTTTTGATATGTAACTAAAAAATATTATCCTAAAATTATTTGTATATAATCTAAATAAATACTATGGGAGGTGCGCGTAAGGGTAGGGTGGGGATAGGGGCGATAGGGGTAGGGGTGAAGATGAGGTGTGATGGAGGGTGGAGAGAACACAATCAATGTGGAATACCACTTGTGTGACTTGTTTTCTATTTTTTCATTAGGAAAGTCATTTTTCTTATTTTTAAGAAAATTATTTTCCTAGAAAAAATATTTTTCAAAGATTTTAACCAACAAAACATGAAAAATTTGAAAAGCATTTTCTAAAAAATATTTTCCTTCATACCGAAATGTAATGACCCTTCCGGTCATTTACACATTTTTTCCTTTCTTGTACCATTAGAGCTTGCCTATAGCGGCCCCAAGTCATTTATGGCTTGTCGGGATCGATAGTTTGGTGCCCAGGCCGTTTGTTTGGTCTTTATGGTCGTCCCTTATTTTAAAGCTTCAACTTTGGGAATCGTTGACTTTAGTCAATATTCTTGGTAATATCAAATAATTAAACTAAGGTTCTAGGTCAAAGGAATCCCTTGCACAAAAGTTTGAGTTAAAGAAATGCCTCGTGTAACACCTCGCCCGTTTGGAAGGTTTAAATTAACCCGTACCTTCGAGGTAAGACTAATAATATCTAATATGCTAAGAAGGATGTGTTATGAGGTATTATAATCGCAAAATGGTCGTATGATAAGTTTTGAAGTCAAGCAAGTTGCGAAATAAAGTCGGAAAAAGTTATTGTAAATTCCTTTATGGAATTCTCTTTAAATTTGGGTTAAATATCTTGGGATGTTTCTCCCAATCTATAAAGAGTTAAAATTCTCCCGACCTATCAAATTGAAGGTCTACGATTGTAGTTTTCAATGCACTAAACCGTTTGTCCATAGGACTTCAGAATAGAGAGATATTCGCATTTTTGTAAGACTGCACAAGAAAGCACGTAAAGGTGGCCCCCCCTATCCCAAGTCGGTTTAGCACTTTAAATGATGATTCTCCTTCGTTTTACTTCATAAAACTCAATAAAAAACTTCATAAAATCAGAGTTAAATCCCCTAGATACTTCATGGACTTTGATGCTTTCAATTCGGAGGTTTAACGGAAGTTGCTCTACATCGCGAGCTCATCATCGTGGTATAGTTTACTCGTCGTTTTGGCTCTGTTTGTTGCTACTGCAAATAGGAAGTTCATGGAACTTAGATTTATATAGTGTTATCATTTGATTATCGGAAAGTAAGAGTTCTAAATCCTCAACTCATTCTTAATTTGAGCTTTAGAATCAATTCCGAGAAGAACTTTCTGTTATCGGCATGTTTGTCGTGTTTTCTTGCCGTATATTTTTACAGCTCATGGTGGGTCCTTATAACAACATGTTTAGCTTGGTATTTAAAAGATTTTTGTTGGGGTAACCTTCCTCCTATGACCCTCCTTCATAATTTCATGTTCTAGTATTGTTTTATGGATTTCTGAGCCACGAAGTGGTATTTTGGATCCGTGGCTCCGGGCAGCCCCTTTGTCATATTAAATTGGGCTGTTATTATTGTATGTTGATGGTGTTACGGTGTTGGAGGTACTGGGGATTTGTGTGATTCTTATTGGAGTCGCGGACGATGGTTATTGGATTGAATGACATGAAGTACGCCTTGAAATAGTGCCTCGGGAGCTCGTCGCTCCTTTGAGATGTGGGTTGCATATTGTTGTTGGATTTAGCTGCCATTTATTATTGTTATTGGCCTCATTTTATACTTTGGAGTTGGCTGGTCATGAGTGTGACATTAACACCTTATCAATTGGATATGGCTCGTTCTTGCAGCCTTGTCGATTCTAGCAATTGTTCCATTACCTTGGTTGGTCAGGCTTCATAGCGACGCCTTTGGGGCTTCAGTTGAAAGTATTTTTTTGTGATTCAGAGCTTCTCTGAGTAGTTCGAGCCTGGATGACGCCATTCCCGCAGCTAGTCATCAGATGACAGGTAGGTTATGACTTTCCCTACCTAGACTCTGCGCATATAGGCTATAACTGCATTAATTAACATCCTTGGGTGGGTTGTTATAGGTTGGTACCCCAGACTTTGTCTGCCTTGTTCTTCTGTGTAATTCATACGTTGTTTGTAGTATTCGCGTAGTATTGTATATTACCCTTGTGGTACTGTGTGGCCATGTATTGCCTCTGGAACATAGATGGTGGGTTTTTTGGAGAATGTCCGCGAGGCCCGGACATATAGATGATCCTTTTAGGCTGGTTATATCTGCTGAGTAGCTATTGGGCCTGTACAAGGCTGATAGGAGTTGTTGTGAGCCGTTGGGATACTTTTATATTTATGTGTGAGCATATCATCCATAAAAAAGGTTTTTCCCTGCATGTTTTACTATAGTTTTGGCTGTGAGCCACTACCGATAGTTTTCCTAAATTTGCATGGCCCCGGGGGCCCATTTTTGATACTGTTGATGAAAGAAAAAAGGATTTTTGGATGTTTTTGCACTGTTTTTATTACTGGTATTAGTCTCTGCCGGGCAAAGTACCAGACTTGATTTTATTACTAATATTAGTCTCTGCCGGGTAGAGCACCAGACTTGATTTTATTACTGATACTAGTCTCTGTCGGGCGGAGCACTAGACTTAATTTACTACAGTTTTAGACCCGGTTACGCCTGGGAACCTTTGAAGGGGTTTTGAGGCATTTTCTACTACTTTTGTCCTGGACAAGGTCTGGGCATGCATATTCGAGACTGGGTCTTTATCTTGATCCCGGACTTGCTTTTAGATGACATGTTTTGATACTGAGTTTTAGTATGGAGTCCGGGACCTCCATGGACCTTGCTGCTCTGGGCCTGGGGCTTCGGGATGCGTGTGCCAGAGGGAGGGGTATACGGTGGAGTAGAGGTATACGGGCAATATCTTTCCATGAAACCTACCTGCTGGGCCCGATCAGTGCCGGAGGGGGTACATACAGAGATACAGTTTCACCTGAGATCTTCATACATCATATCATTCATTGTTTGAGGCTCCACCCTTGTTTGCTGTTTGTTGATTGTACGCTCCGATAGTATGGGATGCCGGAGGGTTTGTTTTCACTTGATTGCATTCCTCGGTTGTATGGGAGGCCGTTGGGACTGTAGGTAGATTATATTTACTCCTGTCGTTATATAGAGCTTGTCTTGGCATTCGGTTCTTGAAGGATTAGTGATGGTTAGCCTGTTGAGGATTCGGTTGTGAGATTTTCTGATTATTGAGAGGGCTAGAGAGCCCTATCTTATTGAGGCACTTTTGTGTGGCCTTCCGAGCAGAGTGTGAGATTCTGGTTCCATTCTTATCGAGATTTGAGTAGTATCTCTCAGTTGTTGTGGGTTAGTTATTCCATCCTAGGGTTGGACTTGTGGGGTGGATTTCTGTTATGCTACCTTGTAATTGGATTGGTGTTGTGATTTCCTTATACTTGTTGATTTCATTTTTGAGTATGATAGACTGCTAAGGCTCTCCTCTCTCCCCCTTTTTTAGCCAACACCATCAACCCCATTTTTCACTGGGTCAAAAAAATCTGATGAATAGAAGGAAAGGAGATCAGAAAGATAGGCGAACGACTTGACTATAGTATAGGTCGGATGTTTCCGTTAGCAGTAAGAAGCAAATCTCCCCTTATTTTGGGAAAGCTTGTGGCCGCGTGTGAATTCTTTCAAGGCAAAGGGTGGCCTGATTTGACATTGTTGTTTACTCTGATCCGGTCGAGGTGGTTTTCGTTTACCAGCATGTAGGTGTTCTAAATTCCTATGACCGAGTCTTTCTGGCCCATGTGAACATCTTTTCTTAATGTATTAAATAGGGCCTCTCTAACCAGTGAAAAGTGGTGGGTGTCCACTAACGGCCAGGGTTTGGTGAGTCGGTAGTTGGGCACTAGATCCCTTCGGACCTGGAGAATGTGTGACGCTGGGTCAGGGTTTGGTGAACCAACTGGTCGCTCCTCTAGTTGAAGTATCGGGCCCCTTTTTCGTTGCCTAGGTTACACCTTCGGAATACCCATAAGGGAATTTTTTCTACTCCCTCCAATCTTCACTTTACGCCATGCCGACTCCCCTTTCGTCATAAGGCGTGGAATTAGACCAAGGGGAATCTCTATAGGAACTAGTCCCTTATATTTCGCACATAGGAGATCGAGACACAACCCCAGGTCTATGGGGAAAGATGTAGATCGATCGCCCTAGATAGACAACTACATAGAGGGTCTCTACTAGTCTATATATTCTTTGATTTCGTTCCCCCCGTAAGAGAAATATTACAACCTATGAGGTCTGGAAGTTTCACATCTAAGTAATACCCGATCCGATAGTTTACGATATAGATAGATAGATATATATTTATAAAGAAAATTCTAAGAAAAGATATTAATAGATATCGGTAGTTGTCCGGTCGTACCCAAACAATAATATTCCAGAGGGAAATGCACCTAAGATCAAATATTTCGAATCGACTTTCGTAGAAAATTCAGACTTTCTTTTTGATGCTGCGATCACATAAAAACATAAACTTTGAGGCTCAATAGCTAAATACATGGCAATTGAATCATAAGCCGAGATCATAAAGAGCATACCGCGAGTAGGAAGTGGAATTAATACAATGGATTCAAAAGCATCAAACCTCTCTTGTTCAAAAGAATTGAAACACATCGAAATGGTACCAACCGTACTTAATAATAGAAGGATTTGGCAGAAATATGTAAAATTGTCCCTCCTAAAAAGATTATTCCAGAGTAAATGGGCAATAGTTTGGAGAGGTGAGCCAGCGGTGAGCAGAAACAGGGTTATTAGATACCTCAGGAAAGCCCGCCCAGAACCACACGTGCAAGTTTCCCTACATGTGGCTCGTCCGTGATAACTTTTTCGGATTTTCGTGAACTTGCATACCAATCACTAAGTGGGGATGCTCCCTCCAGCATGAGCGAACCCTTTCGGAACTAGTTAAGAATGAGCGCCACTATCCCAGCCCAGATCCAGCCAAGTTCTATTGATCATGTCCCCTTCCCAACAGTTGTACCTTGACTTGGGGCTTAGATTTACGATAAAAAGCTCGCCAGAGAAATCCAGGTGCCGTAGGTAAGCACTATTTGGCCCGGAGCATTGATTTCCCATAACGAATAGGCCATATCTATCTCTCAATTACCTATCCTGTGCTTGAGAAGGTCCCTCAGTTCCTCGGCCTCGAGATTTAGTTATCTTACATGAGACGAGGTCTATTCCTCACTCCATGGCATGACACCTTTCGCTCATCCATTTCGCCCATACGGACGCGACACCCTTTCTCATTATCATCTACCGCCCTTTCATTCCTCCCGGCTATTCCTACATGAAGATCGTCATATGCTCGACTTTGGTTGCTGGTGCTACAATAGGTAGAATTACATTATGGCAGGATCAGTCACTCGGGAAAACAACCCTCCTCCAATAAGAATTGTGCTATGCCCCCCCGATCCCTATAGAGAGAAAGAGCTGCCTGGTGATCCCTAGGTTGCAGTACGTCCGGTCGTTAACTCCTCGCGCCGCTGCCGCCGTTTCTAGGACCGATCGATGCCTCACCTGCACAGGTACCTACGTAGTGTAGTCTCGGTCGTACATTCAACATAGCATTCAGCCTTATGTGCCTTCCAAAACCAGGGGTATTAGAGCCTGCTGCTTACGATTAGCCAGCCTTGCGGCGGCAAAGGGATTAGACGTCCCCCATGCTACGGTTCCCTGTGGTCCAAACCCAGTGCCGCTTTAGGTTAGGGAGCTGGACGATAATAGCTCCTCCGCATCCCAAAGCGCGCTGCCCTCCTAGACGCGCAACACCAAGTAATCCAAGCCAACCCACATTACTGACTAACAGTGGATAATCATATTTCTTAGAGGTACTAAATAAAACTCCATGAATGAGCAAAATGAAGGTTGCATTAATGATAAAGATCTCTGGGGAAAACGCTAAAAAAAGATTGAACATGTGGGAGGATCCGAACGAATTCTGCTTTCATTTCCCCCATATGGAGCACTGAGTTACTTGCGTTACGGTCTTCAGCAGGCAGGATACACTCTAGGTAGTTAGGAAGGCTCGCTAGACCAGCAGCCAGACCAAGAATGAATGTGTAATGATGGTGATTTCACACCAGGCTCAATAAAAAATTGAATATAGAAAGAGGATCCTAAACAAAAAATGAGTCCATGACCCCCTTTTAGAGCGTATAAGGGGAGGTCAAATTCCAAACCTTTTCTCTCTAGTATACCCATTACCAAAAAATATACATCACTTTGGGACACATGCGCATAGCCACCGCGCGTGGCTAAAAGTCAACCAAAAAAAAGAGCTCAAACTCTTTTTTTTTAGTTCCACTGAGAAATATCTTATAAAAGACGCCATTCTACGATGGAAGATGCAGATAAAAGGCCAATAGCCTAATGTCAGCTTCTACGGCATAAGCTTTAGATCTATCAATGAATAATGAACATTTCGTAAGAAAAGAATAATTTAGAGTTTCAATCTCAAAGAAAGGTATAGGTTAAATTTTTCATAGTCATTTCAATCTTTTTCTTCCAATTTTAAGAAAGAAAAATCCCAAAAAATCCGTCAATAAATGACGAACTCCATTATACAGATGATAGGACAGGGCTAAGGCAGTAATCTCGACGGAGATTAGGATGAGCTTTGATGAATAAAAGAACAATTGGTAGAAATTCTTATAGGTGAAGCAAATCAAACCTATTTTCATACAAAGAAGATAAAAAAAGAAAACTATAGTGGCTAGGAAGGCTTTGGAGATTCTATGGGAAATTGAAAACGTCGAAGTAAGCTGTGGCTTATAAATAGGAAGATGAGGAGATAAGGGGAGAAGAATATTCATGATATTCGGAAAGATTTATGTTTATTCACTCTGCTCGCAGAGCGGTATATTGAAAAAAAAAGCGACTACCTTACTTAAGCAATTCTTCTTATTCTTCTTCTTCCTTAGTTGAAGTTCCTATATTAGTTTTTTTTTTCTTTTATGAATGTTATAACTCCTAATTCTTTGGTAGCGGACCTCTTTGATAGTTCGACCATTATCCCCCGTCTAACACAACTATTCGACTGTACGCCTATTGTGATTGCGAGTCGAAAGGAATGGAATAGGAGCGAAGTAGGGATCACGAATGGTCTTAAGTGAGTAGACCTCTCCCCTCGTTCCTTTTCTCTTGGACATCTCACTTGTAATCAATGCTTTCTTTCTTCCCATCTTCAGATCAGAGATAAAGTTGAGAGTCAATTGTGAATGGTGCTAGAAGAGAGTATGTTAAGACGCGTCCAAGCCAAACTATTACTTTCTCCAATCGATGGTACTATTGAAAGGAGAATGCCGTGTCGTGGCACACACTTGGCCCTTTGCCTTAGAAAGAGTTCAACCCACTTGAAAGAGGAAAGGGGAGTAGGCATAGTACCGGAAAGTACGGATTTGGGGTTCATCCCTCAATCAAGTGCTACTTGAAAGTCAGGATAGATTCCACTCTCAGTTAGAACGTACCTTTTTTTTCAGCAATAACTCTTAATCGTTCATATCCCATACCCATGGGCTACTTCACTGAAATGATGGTCAGAGTTTACAAGTTGCTTTGATAGAAGAAGGTTAAGAAAGATAGCTGAAAGTGCTAGCATAAGGAGGAGATTCTATGGATGGAAAGAGGCCCTTCCTTGCTTTCAAGGTTTCGACATTCAAAGTCAAAGGATTCTTTGTTTAAGTTTAATAATAAAGTAAAGGAAATCGGCCTGCTCTTCTCTCTTTTCTCTATTGAACTATGGAAATTTATAGTAGCGACACAGATTCACCACAACTTATGACTTCGCCAATGGGGCAAACGAAGGCTAACCCATTCTGGTTGTTATGACTGGCAAGAATTAGTAGGTACTTTCAGTGCGCTTTGGTCCTTATTACAGAGACTATACTTTGTATAAGTTATGATCTATCCAAGGAATGGGCTTCCCCAGAGTAAAATCCCGTGGACTACAAGGAAAAGATAGAATCTCGCCCGACAATAGCAGCTGATTCAATAGCAGATGGTTTTGGAAAGAACCTTTCATTCGATGCTTCTGATTCAACTCCCAGACAACCAAGGAAGTATGCACGAAGATAGGGTTAGCCCCTGCGGCAAGCATTATTCGGGAATGATTATCCAGGAACTGGAAGATGGTTGGCGTGACATGCCTAAATCCCCCACAATCAATCCACAAGGCTTCAGGAGACTGGAGCAACCTTTGAAGGTGCTCGACCTTGTCCACCCTTTCAGCTAAGTATCTCGCTCTTCCCTTGAGTAGACAACACAAAGAAGGTATCCATTTCCGCTCTGAATAAGGGAAGTGGCTAGCCATAAGTTGCATGTGGTGCAACTATAAAAGAGGATAAAGGCAGCTTTTAACTCTTTGAACGAGTCCGGTGCTACGAAATTCCTCTAGTTAGGCGGGATTCTTTCTGCTGTTAGACTAAGCCTTGCTAGTCATTTCGTAAACAAGTCTTTTTGCTTCCCGTTCATCAGTTGACTTTCTTATAAAGAAACGAAAAAATGAGAATCCTTTTCTGCCTTTTCTGTATATATGCAAGGTATTCATTATCTTTCTTCTTTCACATCTTTGGGAATTATCCACGGTAGTCAGTCCTAAATAGTCTTGAAGTCAGGGTGAGAAGAGAAGATCCCGTCCCTTTCACAATTTCTTAAGTCTTTTATAGAAAGGAATCCAATCCCCTAGCTGGGTTTTCAAGAATAACTGCAGTTGGAGGAAGGACATTCATTATCTTAGGAAATGGCGTAACCGCAACAATTGAATCTTTTGTATAGAACTACGAAATACGTTGTTGAAATTCCTCCTATATGTCATATCTACTCTAAACTCAGTTTTTGACCCTGACTTTTCCCTATTAGGATGTGGATCCCTAGTCAATCTCTCATTAGGTTATATCAAAGATATGAAGGAGAAGAGCGGGTGATTGAATATTTCCCTCTTCTATTACTTTTCCTCAAGCGCTAGTTCTGCTTTCACATCCGTGGCCCATTCTCTCTTACTGGTCTTGTACATTATCGTGGAGGAAAAAAAGACTCCCATTAAGGCGCTACTTAGCCCGTAGGTTGTGCCACTGGTGACTAACCATACAAATATATTATATCATTTTAATAATAACAAATAACGGCGCAGTCTTCAGGTGTTACGACCTGGTGCTCTCTTGTGAAGAGCCAAAAGCTCTTGACGTAGGGAGGTTTGATCCAGTCTGTTCACCTCAATTTGTTCCCTATTTGAGACTAAAGTAGGCGGGGTGGCAACCTCGTCTTAAGATAAGATATAGGTGATAACGCTCAAAGTACCACTCCAATTAAGAAGCGTAAGCGATCGTTGTCAAATATAGAACCCAACAAAGGTTGGGGTCGATCCCACAGAGAATATAGTGAAAGTTAAGTCGTTAGTGACTCAGTTGACTAATGGTCAATAGTTTCCTGTAAATAATGGGGGGGGGGGGGTTTGTGTGAACAACGTGTAAACAAAATGAACAATAATGTATGAGAATAATCAGTAGGAGAATGAACTAGGGAAGTGTTTACCATGGCATTGGTAACGATGTCGATCCTAAGCTTACCCGGATTCTTTCTATATGCGTGTCACGATGTGATTGAATTCATGGTATCGTCTAAACGTTTCTCAACCAAATAGACGAATTTACTTTTCAATTCTCTCGAACTTGAAAAGGTGTGCTTTTAGGTTTCAATCCTAAACATCAAGTAGATTAATCTAGTTACAGCATTAATCATGAGACGAGAGTTGGTAGTCTCGAATCCTCGTTGTTAATCAAGTTTCCCAGTTTTAATCTCTTTACTCAAGCAAATTAAACCTAGGCATGTTCTAATGTTTGCAACCACTAGAAAACGTTAAATAATGAATAATTAACAACGTGACAACATATATATTGAACCCGTCGCTACCCGGAATCTATATCGCTACTTTAGCCATGGCTCCCACAACCCTAGTTGTGGGAGGTTTAGTTACTCATGCTTATAGAAGAATAAAAGAAAGTCATATTCATAATAAAGAAAAGATATCCTTACAATGTAGTGAGAACAATCTCTAATTATTCCAAGAACAAGAAAAACAAGATCCCAAGAACAAATCAAGAACAAGATTGAGGAGGAAGAAAACGTGTATTGCGTGTTTTCCTCTCTCAAAACTTGACTTTTAAACTCCTAAAATTATTGGGTAATGTATGTAAAAAGCTTGGTAAATAAAATAAACCTAACATAGGGTATTTATAGGAGTCTAGGAAACAAATCCCAAAAATGCTCGGATTCCGCGTAACCGACTGCCCAGGTGCGACGGCCAGGCTGACGGACCGTCACTGGCTTGACGGACCGTCGCCTGGGCCGTCACCACTAGACAGTGGCACTGCCCAACTTGACGGTCACTGTGACGGACTGTCACATGTGTGACGGGCCGTCACTCAGGCCGTCACTCTTATCCAGAATGTTCTTTTTCGCGTATTTCCTTCCGTTTTCATGTTTGTCTCTATTTCCTGAAAATACAACATAAAAACATCAAAAACGACAACGGTTGCTTGAAAACATACGATTGTTCTTAGTTTAAAGGAGTAGAAAGTGCCGTAAAATGGCGGCACATCAACACCCTCAACTTAAGACGTTCGCTTGTCCTCAAGCAACATGACACAAAACAATAATACGACGACTCAACTAAGCAAACAAACTCGTGTCTTTAGCAACTCATGGTCATTCATTAGTTCATTAAATCAAGCTCCCTTGTAGCACACAAATGTATGAAACACTAACTTGCAAGGATCCAAACATGTCATTCCGATATGATAGAATATTATGCATACACATGCGCAGCTATCCTAACAATCAATAGGCAATACAGAAACCTTGGTGCCCTCACCACAAAGAAATCCCACACACAAGATTTGGGACTAGGTAAGCGCTCACACTCACAAATGATTTCAAATAATGCACATGCGATACCATAGGCTTGCCCTTACTATTCTATTTCAGTTCTTCAGAAAGCCGCTCAGGATCACTACAGAACTTGTTTAGGCTTGTAATGAGGCTTCGGGTGCAGGTAGGATACATTTAGGGGTTAGTGACTAAGCCCTCCTTGGAACCATTGACATCATATTACCACATAACTTTACTTTGTCCATCCTTATTCACCTTTTTTATTTCCTTGTTTCTAGCTACAGATGCGGCCTCTTTATTTTGACAATTCTTTTTATTTCTTTTTCGATCTTTTTCATCTCTTTTTTCTTTCTTTTCTTAGGCACACACCCGACTTTTCATTCTATTCACCACCAATCTTCTCCATCCTCTTCTTCTTGTCATTCACCTCTGTAGTAGCCACCCTCAACTTAGGCTGATTGCCTGGGTTGAGGTGCACAATGTCCATGGAAGGACCAGGGCCAAAACAGGGTTTACCTCTATAGTAGCCACCCTCAACTTAGGCTGATTGCCTGAGTTGAGGTGCACGATGTCCAAGGAAGGACCAGGGCCAAAATAGGGATTCAAAGTTAAACAGGAATGGTGACAGGTTATTGAAAGAACAGGGTCAATTATGGCTCAAACAGGGATCAAAAGGGATTATTTGCATTTGGACGGTCTTATAGGTTAAGTGGACTGCATACAAAAAGGGCCTGTGATCCTTTCCTAAGCAACCAAACTTCGAACTTAACAAAATAGACCGGGCAAGTTCTAGATGCATGCACAGAGTAAGAATTTATAACAATAATCTCACACACTCTTGGCACCAAGAAACTATACCACTACCAACTATCAAACAACCGCTCGGCTTAAGCATACTTATTCTAATCATAATCACACAATGACATCCAAGGATCCAGACAGTCAATCGTTTCAACATAAGTACAAAACCAGAAATTTTTTAAAGGGGCCTCCTTTTTAAACAAAAAAACCATGATGCTTGCTATAGACACTAGAAAACAACTAACAAAATTTTAAAATAACAACCTAAACATGCCGGTTCTACTAGATAGCACACCGGAGGGAAAAGAAACACGGCAACAAAAACCCTCGGTGGTGACTCACAGGTTTCCCAACACCCTCAACTTAGACTCATGCATTGTCCCCAATGCATACATGTGAAAACTAAAACTGTGAGAATAAGGAATACCTGTGAAGTCGATAGGACTCAGATTCTGGAATGATGTTGGAGACCGCCAGGGTCTCCAAAACAGGAAAACTCGATGGAGTGTGTGCACGCGACAACCTCATGTTGCGTTTCAGCTTCTTCTTTCATTGCTCCGCAGCTAGTCGCGACAACTTCTTCGCTCTTTCTTTGCAGATTCTCTTGCGGTGTTTTCGTTTCTTTGATCTATTTTCACCGCCTTCCTCTACATGTCTCCCTTCTCGCACCATCCTTCTTACAACAGCTAGAGATTCGACCGAACCCTTCTCCTCAAGATGCACATCCGCAGGTGCTTCCTCAATAACATTGACGACCGCGACCACCCTCATGTCACTTGGTTGCTTCATCAATTTAGACACATCGAACTTGACAGCTTCATTGTTTAGCCTGAAGGTCAGTTCGTTTCTTTCCATATCAACCAACACTCTTGCCGTGGCTAGCAATGGTCGTCCCAGGATTATGGGAACTTCAAAATCCACTTCGCAATCCAAGATCACAATGTCAGCTGGGAAGATAAGCTTACCGATCTTTACTAGCACATCGGACAATATTCCTACGGGCCGCTTTACCGAACGGTCAGCCATCATCACTCTTATGGACGTTGGTTTAGGAGCTCCCAAACCCAATTGTTTATAGACGGCTAGCGGCATCAAGTTGATGCTAGCACCCAGATCACACAAGGCTTTCCCGAAGTTGAGCTTCCCAACAGTGCAGGGAACAGTAAAAGCGCCTGGATCTTCCTTCTTTTCGACTAACGATCTAGAGGAAATAGCGCTGCAATGGTGGAGGTTATTTTCTGGTTCGAAACTTACCGACCTCTTCTTGGTAATCAAGTCCTTCATGAACTTGGCATATCCAGGCATTTGTTCAAGCGCTTCGACCAGAGGGATGTTTATTGATATCTGCTTCAGCATGGTCATGAAATTCAGGAACTTACCATCTTCCGCTTTCTTCTTGAGGCGTTGTGGGAAGGGAGGTGGTGGTCGAGGCATCATAGTTGGAGATTTGTCGGCTTCCATGCTTTCCTCCGCGGGCTTTAGCATTTTCTCCTCTACTGCCTCTTCTTCATCCGCAACATCACCTTGAGTCTGAGTTACCGGATGTGATTCCGGTAACGTTCTACCGCTTCTGGTAGTGATCGCCATACAACTCGCATCCTTCTTTGGATTTTGGACGGTGTCGCTCGGCAAGGTACTCGTCCTTCTTGGATTTAAGGATGCCGAGATCTGCCCCACTTGTTGTTCTAATTGCTTTATCAAGGTGGAATGAGAATCCACCACTTGACTCAATGTTGATAACTCAGTCCTCATCTCCTTTACCCCAGAGTCAGTCGATTCCACCTTCAGCAGTATCTTTCCCATCATGTTTTCTAGCTTGGACATCCCTGCCTCGTTGCTAGCTTTGTCCCGATTACCAGGTGGTACATACAACCCACCTCTATCAGTGTTGTTCCTCCAGTTTCCTTGGTCGCGATCTCTGTAGCCAGCCTTTTCATAGAAGTTGTCCTTATGATAGGTCCGACCTTGGTTTCCTTGGCCATTGGCCTGGAAACCCCCCAAGTAATTCGCCTCCTCAGTTTCCAACTCTGCTGCTCTACCTTGAGAACCCACAGCTTGTACCTTCTCCATACCTCCTGAGAACAAGTGCTTGATCAGTAGGTCCAACTGTGTTTTCAGATGCGCCATGTCTTGGTCGTGCTCTTCGTCTTTTCTGCGCTGCTCAGCTGACATACCAACTGCGTAAGTGCTAGCTGCCACCTCTTAATCCCGTGTATGCCAGGCCCTGTTGGTTTTGGTGAGCCTGTCCAAAGTAGTTGTGGCCTCAACAAAAGTGAGACCCATGAATGCACCACCTGCTGCGTTGTCTAACGTCGGCTTGGTAGCCGAATTCAGTGCCCGGTAGAATGTCTGCATCAAAAAGTTATCGATCAACTGATGGTTCGGGCATTGTGTTATTTTCTTTTTGAATTGCAACCAGGTCTCGTGCAATGCTTCGTGAGGTTGCTGCCTGAAGTTGCTAATCTCGTCCCTCAACTGTATCATCCGAGAGGGAGGAAAGAACCTTTCTAGGAAAGCTCCTCTCAACTCTCCCTAGGTTGTGATAGAGTCGGGGGTCAGCTCTGTCAACCACAACGCTGCCTCATCAGACAGAGACAACGGAAACAACCTGAGCCTGATCGCTGTCTGACTCACGCCCGGCAGTTCGAATGACTTGCATATGCCCACGAAATTCATTAGATGCTGGTTTGGATCATCCCCAGCGGCACCTCGGAACACTCCTCTCAAGTTCAACAGCTGGATCATCGTGCTAGTGATGTTGAACTTGGCTCCGAGCGCTAGCGGTGGAAGAGCAATGGCGCCCGTAGCGCCAACTCCATCCAAGTCGATTTCCTCATCATTCAGCATAACATCGTCCTGCAGACCACCAGCATTCAGATTTTGTTGGGCCTGCAGTTCCGCAGCGAGCCTTGTTGCCTCTTGTTGTGCGGCCATATTTCGCCTTAACGTTCTAGCAAGATCGGGGTCGTAAGGTAATGTTGATTCACCCGAGCGCCGGGTACTTGGCATGCACAACTCTGTACCCTGTCAAAACAAAAACAACAAATAAACGTAAAAGCAGGAAAGTATGACTAAGAGTCAAATAAACACACCGGACTTAACAAACAACCGTATTCCCCTGCAACGGCGCCAAAATTTGATAACGCTCAAAGTACCACTCCAATTAAGAAGCGTAAGCGATCGTTGTCAAATATAGAACCCAACAAAGGTTGGGGTCGATCCCACAGAGAATATGGTGAAAGTTAAGTCGTTAGTGACTCAGTTGACTAATGGTCAATAGTTTCCTGTAAATAATGGGGGGTTTTTGTGTGAACAACGTGTAAACAAAATGAACAATAATGTATGAGAATAATAAGTAGGAGAATGAACTAGGGAAGTGTTTACCATGGCATTGGTAACGATGTCGATCCTAAGCTTACCCAGATTCTTTCTATATGCGTGTCACGATGTGATTGAATTCATGGTATCGTCTAAATGTTTCTCAACCAAATAGACGAATTTTCTTTTCAATTCTCTCAAACTTGAAAAGGTGTGCTTTTAGGTTTCAATCCTAAACATCAAGTAGATTAATCTAGTTACAGCATTAATCATAAGACGAGAGTTGGTAGTCTCGAATCCTCGTTGTAAATCAAGTTTCCCGAATTTTAATCTCTTTACTCAAGCAAATTAAACCTAGGCATGTTCTAATGTTTGCAACCACTAGAAAACGTTAAATAATGAATAATTAACAATGTGACAACATATATATTGAACCCGTCGCTACCCGAAATCTATATCGCTACTTTAGCCATGGCTCCCACAACCCTAGTTGTGGGAGGTTTAGTTACTCATGCTTGTAGAAGAATAAAAGAAAGTCATATTCATAATAAAGAAAAGAGATCCTTACAATGTAGTGAGAACAATCTTTAATCATTCCAAGAACAAGAAAACAAGATCCCAAGAACAAATCAAGAACAAGATTGAGGAGGAAGAAAACGTGTATTGCGTGTTTTCCTCTTTCAAAACTCGACTTTTAAACTCCTAAAATTATTGGGTAATGTATGTGAAAAGCTTGGTTCATAAAATAAACCTAACATAGGGTATTTATAGGAGTCTAGGAAACAAATCCCAAAAATGCTCGGATTCCGCGTAACCGACTGCCCAGGTGCGACGGCCAGGCTGACGGACCGTCACTGGCTTGACGGACCGTCGCCTGGGCCATCACCACTAGACAGTGGCACTGCCCAACTTGACGGTCACTGTGATGGACCGTCACATGTGTGACGGGCCGTCACTCAGGCCGTCACTCTTATCCAGAATGTTCTTTTTCGCGTATTTCCTTCCGTTTCCATGTTTGTCTCTATTTCCTGAAAATACAACATAAAAACATCAAAAATGACAATGGTTGCTTGAAAACGTACGATTGTTCTTAGTTTAAAGGAGTCGAAAGTGCCATAAAATGGCGGCACATCAATAGGCAATAAGACTTTAAGCGCACCTGAGCGCCTTTGATCGTAGAGAATAATGGGGACAAAAATCTTTGGGGGGGGGGGGGGGTTCTATGGAGCAAGTCTCCCATTGATTTCACAAACCAGTGGGGACAACCCCCCAAAAAAATGAGTTTTCCATGCGGCGATCTTTATTTGAAATATGAGCCGCTATAATTTCTCCCTTTTGAATGTATTTACCCCTATGAACCTGATGCATACAAGTCTTTCTATTTGTTGGAAGGCTTTTACATAATACATAACCAAAGGAATGCTTATAGTGTATCCATTACTTGATAAAACAATCTTTTCCGAAAAAATGATCTTTCCCTTGTGCTCGGCTATAGCGAAGACCCCAAAATCTAGAGCTTATGGTCTTAAGTTCCAACCCAATTCCAACAATGCACTTCTCGGCACATCATCGGTAAGGGAAGGTGGAACTGCTTGACGCTGTATACTAAATACAACAAGCTTGATTCGCATCATTATGCTTAATAAAAGGAATGAGGGAAGCTAAAATCTAAAATATTGGAATTGGAAGGAAGGGAAAATTGGAAGATGAATCTTTTCCCCGGAGCTGGAACAACTTGTTCTTCCTGACCCGATTCAACGCCAAAAAATGTCTTGTCCCTACCATAAAGTATTCATATTTCCTGAAGAAAGCATCTGTTCCTTGATCTCTAAGATATTTCATAAAATTCTGTATGGATCCTCAATCACCAATCCTTGCATGAATATGGGTTGTGCTCGAGAGGCTATGAATCGACTGGACATGCCAATCGAATGAATTGTAACACTCGTAATGATTGACTTTACGAAGATTCCATTGGATTCCAAAAGCTCGTAGCATTGGTCCGGCACAATTCCTAAACTTAAGAAGCTGGGGGCGTGCCCGCCGGCCCCTGACCTGCCTCCGATTACTGAAAGTGAATTCACTTTCAATTATCCTAAGCCGGCCTATCATTCATTGGTTAGGGTTAGGGAAAAAATCTAACTGGAAGTAATCTCTTCTTCTCAGTGAAAGCTAAAGGCCCTGGTATAGTAGGAGTGTGGTGCGTGCTCTCTTTATTCTGTAGATGCGCTCCTGGGAAGGGAGGCCAGAATTTTTGATGTAGATCGATCAATCCCGCCCTGTCCAAGTGATCGCCCCAAGCCGAGAGAGATTGGAGACCGCCTTAATGATTGTTCATAATGGTCCTACCATTTAACGTACGTATGTCATGTAGTTTTTGTTTTTGTACCTTTGCCGTCCCTCAGCCCCTCTCCCACCCTTTCTATCTATCATTAGAAGTAGAGAGGATGGCGTACCTCACTGAGCTATCGATCGCGAAGCTATAACCCGGTTCAACCAACCGTCCATCCTGGTGCCTTTGCTACGGATTTGACTGCTTCTCATCGTTAATCCGGGTTCACCTTAGCCCTCGCCCCAGAGTTCTTATGAAGACTCTGGTGGTGTATGTGTATGACAGGGGCCCCCCAAAACAAAGATCGGTGATGTTTTCATGATCAGTGTGGGAAGTCGATAGTGTACTCGATAATTGAAGGACCTATCGACTCTCATTAACTTCCCGTGGCTAGTAGGGGAACTTTTATGTAATTGCGGATCCATTAGAAAAAACTTGGGGGTTGGCCTCCTGACTTCAATGCCTTTATTGAAGTGATGAGCTTTGAAGATATGATTTTCTCGTTTGGATTATTTGATTGGGCTTTCAATGATAGCAAATTGACTTGGAGCAATAATCAAACTGGTCAATATTGTATCTGGGCCAGCCTAGATAAAATCCTTTTGAATAGGGACTGCCCGCTTCTATATAAAAGATGTTTTGCTTCCACCAGAGTTGACCATTTTCCGTCAGTATCCTCTGATCACTCTCCTCTAGTAATCTTTTTATAAGATTATAATAGTCGCAGGCCTGTGGTCTTTCATTTCCAAAGAATATGGATTCGACATTCTTATTTTCACATTGATCTCAACCATGCTCGGGAAATCCTTTTCAAGTCTTCTCCAGGAAGATTGACTCGAAAAATAAAGCACTGAATTAGTGAACTATTTCAGAATATAAAAATGCCAAAAATAAAGAAGGCCAATTTGCTCTTGAATAGAGTTAGTCTGCTGATAAGAAAATGGAGTTAGATTCGGCCAAGAGTAACATTGAAAAACTTCTGCTTTACGAAGAAAGATAGAGAATAAGCACCTTGAACCAAATTCAGAACTTGTCTCTGTATGGCAGGAAGCTCTCAATTTATTTCATACATTACTTTCTTCTCAAGGTTCAGTGCTTGAAGATGAGATCCTTGAGACCATCCCCTCTCTAGTCATATAGGAAGATAATAAGATGCTTACAAGCCCTCCTAATATGGAAGAAGTTCAAAAGATACCAATTAGTAGTGATTGAATTCCTTCTATGGTTCCACATGAGTAACCAGTATGAATATAACCTACATGTCCAATTGAACTACGAGCTAGAAGTATTTTTACTTTCGTTTGGGCCATGGCGGCCAGTGCTCCTAAGATCATAGAAGCAATGCTGCAGAAAAAGTAGATTTGTTGCAATGTAACTCCATAAGAACCATAAATAAAAACACTTAAAATATTAGCAGAAATAGAGATTTTAGGCGCAATAGAAAGGAATGCTGTAACCGGGGTGGGTGAACTCTCATAGATATCAGGTGCCCACATATATAGAGTCAAAAGATATATGGAGTCTGAAGGGTAGGGGGTTTTCTTCGAGGCTTGAGAGATGGAATAGATAGGGCCCTACAAGTTTGAAATTTGCCGCTTGGGAATTCACACGAAAGGGAACGAGGAATTCTCAACGAAAAAAGTGCTCTCTGAACCAAACGTGAAAGTAGTTTTACATCAAATGACTTTTCCTATAACTCTACTCTCGACTTGGATTATATATCCAAAAAGGTCCGCTCTCGGCTATTCCACACGCTGCCTAGCAGATACGTGGTTATCTGAAGTGGATTCTCTCTTTAGTAGTAGATGCCGAACCTGTTGTGCCCCATTGACTAAGAAGGGGGCGGACACAACAGCTACATGGACCCCTTCCTTTCAATTGTTGCCAGCGCTTTCTCAGGCCGAGCCAGAATGTTTTATTAGAAAGGGCAGGCAAAGCCCGAAGGCTGCTATCCCAATAGGAAGGGCGAAACGAGGAGAGGAGCTGAAACTTGACTGTAAGGAGAGGGGCTTCATAGAAATTTTTATTCTAAAGGAAAGCGAAGAACCAACCTTTAGTCAATAGGAGCCCTACTCCCCTCTTTTCGACCTCATCACTTCAAGGGCAAATCCATTTCCTAGTCACCGGGCTGAGCGCACCTCTGGTACTTCAATAGGGCTAGTAGTTTGATAGTGACTTCTTTTGTTTGGTAGGGCAACAAATACTTCAATGAAGGAAACAACCGGAAACTCGAGAGGGTCTTGGAGAAGCGTTTGCTGGTAACCAAAGCCTCACTCTGATTATGTCGTGAGGCTGACTGAATCCATAAACCCAGAAATGAAACGTTGTTCATTCCCTTTCGTCAAGTAGGTAAAGTAGGCATACGAACCTTTTTGCCTTAGACTCTATTGGAACAAAGCAAAGAATGAGGCGAAATAGTGAAAGGAAAGGGACAAGGGCGGTCTTGCTTGGCGCGAAGGCTGCTGGTTTGGGGGTAGAGTACAGTACTAAAGGTCCTCGGACTTCCAGGAGATGTTTCTTTTGGGCAGCTGTTCACCGTTGGATCTTGCCAATACAGCCCCCTATAGTTTTCGTTACCGAGATATCTTTTATTTTCATTGTTCCCAGAGATTTTTTGGGAAATCTGCTCCCACGCTGCAAACAATCAAATCTGAACTGAACCCTGTCGCTCTTCTTTCTTTCGTCGCGAGCAGGAAGCACACCAACAACGTGCGTTGCGTGATTCTACTATATTTTTGGCACTTGACTGGGTGGACAGTTGACCGTAAGATAACTTTGATTCACCCGGCCATCAGGCAGGCAGCGTGCTTATCTTGTGTGACAACACTATAGAGCGAGTTTCTCTTCTAGGCGGGCAGCTGTGTGACAACACTACAGAGAAAGCGGCGCTTTTGTGTACCATGCTATGGTCTCAACGCCCTTACGAGGTAGTGATGAGTTTCACGCGCTCTAAGCCAAGCCCGGGCGTGGTTAGGAAGATTGGCCGCAGAGCGGTACCACCCACCCTACCCTACCACCTATAGGCGGACGTCCTACAGCCGCCCGAAAAGGAACTGCAGTGATCTTGAATAGGAATCCTACAGCGATAAATAGAATCCCCATAAAAATACCACTAGATCGAGCACTAGTGATTTCGTAAGCGGTCAAAATCTTGGCTAATTGATCGAAGTGGGTAGCTCCAGTAGACCCATAGATCATTGAACAAATAAGGTTGGTAGGCCTAAGTACCACACTACACGTATAGATGCGAACCCCCCTCATTACCGTACGTGCGACTCTCACCGCATAAAGCTCGCACAAAGACTCCTAAATACATCCCGAGCCCTTTCTTCCACCTCTCCTCTCCAATCCTCGATCAAATTTGCGTTCCCCAGGTGCTATGAAATGGGGGTCTTTCCTTCACCTATTGTATGTATTGGCTTGGCTTCGTCCCAAACCAAGGACACATTCTGGCAGACGCATGAATGTAGGAAGGCCGACGACTACATAAGTTAAAAGACTACGACTACAAGACAAGCCGAAAGCGACTCACTTCTATTCTCATTGGGATTGGATATAGATGGGAAATCTATAGATCACAGTAGTTCGCCAACCTCTCTAACTAACATACGATACAATTTCACTTCACGGCCAAAAAAAAAGAAAGAGCTTCGCTCAGTTGGCCTTCCTACGTTGACGAATGCCTCTTTTCTCTTCTCTGAAGTCTACACAAGTGGGAGAGGCAGGATTCGAACCTACATAGAAAAACTTCAATAGATTTACTTTGGGTCTCTCATTTTCTATTTTTATTGGCATTACTATAGTGGGATTTCAAAAAAATGGGCTTCATTTTTAAGCTTCTTATTACCTGCAGGAGTCCCACTGCCATTAGCACCTTGTTTAGTACTCCTTGAGCTAATCCCTTATTGTTTTCGAGCAGTAAGCTCAGGAATACGTTTATTTGCTAATATGATGGCCGGTCATAGTTCAGTAAAGATTTTAAGTGGGTTCGCTTGGACTATGCTATGTATGAATGATCTTTTATATTTCATAGGGGATCTTGGTCCTTTATTTATAGTTCTTGCATTAACCGGTCTGGAATTAGGTGTATCTATATCACAAGCTCATGTTTCTACGATCTTAATCTGTATTTACTTGAATGATGCTATAAATCTTCATCAAAGTGCTTATTTTTTTATAATTGAACAAAAGCGATTCTGAATGGAATTAGTCATGGAGCATTCCGAGTCTTTGCTTTAGGGATCGTTCCTGCACATCTCCTTACTTTATAGCAGTTATTGCTCTGATTCCAGAAGGTATAGCTCTCGCCTAAGATATTTCTTTGAAATCGGAGACTGTTCTAATTTCCTACTGAGATAGGCAAGCGGAGGGAGAACTAGACGTATCTTTCTAGGCAAAGACAAGTTAGAATGGATATCTCGCGGGTGGGATTTACGAGATAGATCACTATTGTAGAAGGAGGTAGAACCGAGGGAAGAATTATGGCTATAAAGGTCCTCGCCCTCTTAGGCACATGGTTCTAAAGATTAAATCTCAAAGCGGTGCTAAAGATTAGGCAGAAGAAGAACTAGAACTAGAATTCTTCTCCCTTCCCCTTGTACCAAGAAGCAAGTTCAGAACATAAGGATAATGGGCTCCAGGTCATTGAGAAAGATGCCTTAACAAGTTGGTCATTTGTCAGGACGAGAATGTGAGTTCTTCTTATTATCGATGAGCCGCTGCCCCTTATACTCTTCTTTCCATTTTTGGGTCGCTCTTCTTATCTGCCCCCAATCCTCCTTCATACGAAGGCATCGTAACATATACATCAAATCAAGATCAAATAAAAGATTCTCCATCCCTTCTTTATACTCGTATATCCCTTGATCAACTAGATGGGCCTAGGATAAGGTATTAAAAAATCATCGATATGTGGGGTGATCGAACCGACTCATCTACAACTCATCTTTGAAAAAAAAACGCGCTCCTACGTGAGGAGGGGGAAAATGAAAGTAAGAACCATGCGCATGGATGAAAGAGCGCGCTTTGAGGGAAGAGGGGAAGAAAGACTATAGAAAGGCTAAGTGAATTACTTATAGGGACTTCTTTAACATTCTTCTTTCCTCTTCTTGCTTATCACATTCTTTTCCCTTCCTCGCATCCTAATATAATAAAGATCAAGACGAGTAGCTCCAGGTACAGATATCTCCCTTCGAGATTGCCAGCATCAGTCTAAATAGCTTAAGTTTTTGAAGAAAAAGGTAGAGAAGGAAGGGTGGTTGAAGCAGGACCATAAGAACTTTCGCATTTCAAGTACCCGGTTCAGAGCCAGGACATCCTTGGCATATCCACCAGCAGTGCCTTTGGCATTATAGGCTACATATCTTGATCCATCGGTAGCATAGCCACCGAGGGAATCGAGTGTGACCTTAACGATCATTTTAGAAGTAGAGCTTTACTATCCTGACAACTCAAAGCAAGGTCGAAATCCATCCCTCTTTTTAAAACTGATTAATTAATGACCCACCAAGCAAGGGCATGTTGCGCAGTAGTAGCCAGTTCAAGGAAGTGAAACTAAGACAGGAAATTTCCCCTTTTTTTGACTTTTAAGTAAGTAAGACCCTGTCCTCTTCCCTTTCGACATCAAGATAATTGACGAAGGTGGTGCTTTGAACATTTTTGCTGAAGTCAAAATAATAAACATCTACCTGGTATACCAGCAATCCTTCTATGTGGATACCCCTTTTTTACTCTCAACTATTGCCGAGAAGAGAATGCTCAAGGTTCTATATATTCTTTCTTTATTCAATTCATTCCTATCCTTTTTGTTTTTAGTCCCGGGTTTCCTTTCCTCTCCAAGCCAATCGATCGCCTTCTTATTTAACTGTGGAACCCGCCCTTTAGCCATTTATCTTTAGATACGGAGGGCTTATGAGTCACAAAATTTTAAGCCCCCAAAACAAGGTAAGAAAAGTGGAGCGGCCTCACACAAAAAGATTTGTATAAGCAATCTCAAAGAGATTTTCAATAAGTCAATACCAAGATTTACTTTTTGCGCCTACTGATGTGATGATAATTTAGAAGCTTTTTTGCAAAGAAGAAGGGCCCTGTTCCTATGGGTTCACGTGCTAAGGGTCCACTAAAAAATGCTCTTTTTCAAGAGAGAAGTTTAAAGCGCATTAATCACGCCTTGAAGGAGGGAAGTAGTGGAGTAGGAGAGGTAAAGATGGATGGGAATAGATAAGTAAGAGAGAAGGTGACATTAGCTAGCAGAACGGATGGAATGAGAAGAAATCCCCAGGATGGAAAGAAGCTTGAAAGAGAGAACCAGGAATGAAATAGCGAGACCAAACGAGAAAAAATCCATGAAGGTTGACGATAAGAGCGTAAGACTTTATGCGAGAGGGTAGAGCCCTTGATCCTTTCAAGAATGTAATTATCCTGAATATTAAGGAGCCAATTTAGAACCTTTATAGTAGATTAAAAGAAAGAACAAACTCATATGAAAGTTCCCCAGAAAAAATGGCTGTTGTTGAATCAGTTGTGAAATACGCTCTTGCTCACGAATCTGCTATTCTATCTCAGACCAGGCTATCTCCGAGAAAATAGGGGTCTCGAACGGGAGAAGAATAAGGCAGGCTCCTACTAGATCCTACTATTCCTGATATTCTTACTGGATTTGATCTAGTATGAACACTATATCGCTATGGCCCTCGCTTAGCACCGCTCTTTGGTTTAGGATGGATCCAGACTAGACTAAGCTTGAAGATCTAATTACGGACTGGAAGCAAAAATCCCGTAAAAATGGCTTCTTTCTTTGAGGACTCTTTTGTAATAGCTTGATGAGCTGAACCAACAACAGATATTACGTTCTACCCTCTACTTCGAGCCCGGCCGAGAGTGAGCTTTCTGATAGTCTCTTCCTTCCTAGAAATAGAACTCTAACTATCAAACCTGTCCCGTCTCCTTACCCGAGATATCTGAGATAGCTCCGTAAACTAATAACTTATAATAGACGAGCCCATTATCCTTATGTTCTGAACTTGCTTCTTGGTACAAGGGGAGGGGCGAAGAATTCTAGTTCTAGTTCTTCTTCTGCCTGATCTTTAGTACCGTTTTGAGATTTAATCTTTAGAACCATGTGCCTAAGAGGGAAAAGACCTTTATAGCCATAATTCTTCCCCCGGTTCTACCTCCTTCTGCAATAGTGATCTATCTCGTCAATCCCACCCGTGAGCTATCCATTCTAACCTGTCTTTGCCTAGCAAGATACGTCTAGTTCTCCCTCCACTTGCCGATCTCAGTAGGAAATTGGAACAATCTCGATTTCAAAGAAAAAGCTGAGGCGAGAGCTATACCTTCTGGAACCGGAGCAATAACTGCTATAAAGTAAGGAGATGCACAGGAACGATCCCTAAAACAAAGACTCAAAATGCTCCACGACTAAGTCCATTCAGACTCGCTTTTGTTCAATTATAAAAAAATAAGCACTTTGATGAAGATTTATAGCATCATTCAAGTAAATACAGATTAAGATCGTAGAAACATGAGCTTGTGATATAGCTACACCTAATTCCATACCGGTTAATGCAAGAACTATAAATAAAGGACCAAGATCCCCTATGAAATATAAAAGATCATTCATACATAGCATAGTCCAAGCGAACCCACTTAAAATCTTTACTGAACTATGACCGACCATCATATTAGCAAATAAACGTATTCCTGAGCTTAATGCTCGAAAACAATAAGGGATTAGCTCAAGGAGTACTAAAAAAGGTGCTAATGGCCGTGGGACTCCTGTAGGTAATAAGAAGCTTAAAAAATGAAGCCCATTTTTTTGAAATCCCACTATAGTAATGCCAATAAAAAAAAAATGAGAGACCCAAAGTAATGAGAAAATGACTTGTAACTGTGAAGCTATAAGGTATCATACCTTGGAGATTACAAAATAACGAAAAGTAAAAGTGACCGAGATGCGAGGGGAAAACTTTTGTTTAACATTTCCGGAAAGAGCACCTATTTGTTCGTTTACCGAGTTCAACACGAAATCATAAATAAGCTCTATCAAGGATTGCCAAGCATTTGGTACTGAGTTTCCCCCTCCCTTTTTAGTAACAAAATAAACCAAAAGTAGGACCAAACTGAGAGTTAGTAGCATAAACAAAGATGGATTTGTGAATGAGAAATATAAGTTTCCTATTTTCATAGGAATAAATAGGATTATTTCAAATTGTTCAAGTGGGTTGGAGATGAGATCTTTCGCTTGATCCACTGCATCTTTATAGGTTTCACCCGCTACTCCGTTTTGATTCAAATCTTTCAATAGGTAGTCAAGAAAAGCAATATTGTTGCTTTCGCCATGTAAAACTTTGGCCGCTTCCAGAACTTCTTGGGCACTCTTGTTAGGCATTAACTCTCCTAATTTATCCCGTATATCAGATTGAAGCTCCACTATACATTCACTAGAAGGGTTAAGACCTAGATGGTCCTAAAAAATACCATTAGAAGAACCTTGAGTATCGAATGATTGAAGAGAATAATCGTTAATAGTTGTTGTAGATTGAGGCCAAGTTCTCGCAGATGTAGCACTGGAATTGAGACTTTCCTCATCAAAGGAAAAGATACGTAGAATTCTTGGAAACATATTGATTGATTGAGACAAAAAGATTCCCTCAATACAGCTTAAGTCAAGCCTGTACGAGTAGTGAAGAAGTATAGATTTAGTTTGTTGTTGACCAACGGAAAGCATGGGAGAAATGAGAAAGTTTTTAAGCTAGCTGACTAGGGTTGGCAGCTAAATTCAGTCTTCGAGACCCCATAACATAAGAAAGTCGTGGAGTGCATAAGCCCCTTTAGAGATAGGGGAGACTTTCTTGTGGTAGTAATTGCGAATGAGCAAGTAGGGGGGCAACTAAAGAGGTAGCGAGACTGAACGTAATTTCAGGAATAGGTTGACTTTCTTTCATTTTTGTTATGGAAAGTGAAAGTCATTTCGTTTAGTACGAGATCGCTTCACACCTCGCGGTTCGTACACCTCTTGCCTATCAAAGTTCTGTTCAAAAACCTTGTCCGAGAACTTGTATAAAGAAGGATTTCCCGTGGTGCAGCAGTTCTTCCATACCAACTTAGCTTCCCGGCGCTTCTATTGGCATAACAACTGGTACACCATAGGTTAGCCCAACCCAGTCTTCTCGTACTAGGGTTGGCTCCTCGCAGTTGTCCCTTTACCACCAATGGTAGATAGGAACCGAACTATCTCACGACGTTCTAAACCCAACTCACATACCACTTGAATCGGCGAACAACCAAACCCTTGGGACCTTCTTCAACCCCAAGATGTGATGAGTCGACATCGAGGTGCCAAATGACTCCATCGATAAGAGCTCTTGGGAGTCATCAACCTGTTATCCCCGACGTACCTTTGATCCGTTGGGCGAGAGCCCTTCCACACGGGACTCCCGGATCACTATGGCCAACTTTCGTCTCTGTTCGACCAGTCGGTCTCACAGTCAGGCAGGCTTATACCATTATGCTCACGAGCAGAATCTTAGCTTGAGCCTACCTTCGCACACCTTCGTTACTCTTTAGGAGGCATCCGCCCAAGATAAACTACCCACCTTGCAGTTTTCCGCCTCCCCCCAAATGATCGGTGCGGAAGTTAGGAATTCTTAGACGAAAGAGTGGTCTTTTAGGATTGGTCGTTGTGTGTCACCACCTCCAACCTATCCTACATATTCGATTAAGGTTGTCACTACAAAGCTATAGTTAAGGTGCACGGGGTCTTACCATTTAGCCATTGGTACTCCGTATCTTCACGGAGAATTCAATTTCACCGGGTCCATGTCATAGACAGCGGGGCAGTCGTTACACCATTCGTGTAGGTCGCTACTTATGCGACAAGGAATTTCGCTACCTTAGGACAGTTAGAGTTACTGCCACCGTTTACCGAGGCTTCCATTCAAAGCTTATAACACTTCTCCTTCCAACCTTCCAGCACCGGGCAGGTGTCAGACTCTATACATAGTGTTCCCACTTAGCAGAGTCCTGTATTTTTAATAAACAGTCGCTACCCCCTGGTATGTGCTGCTTTCCTAATCAAAAGATAGGAGAGCACCCCTTCTCCTGAAGTTATAGGGTCATTTTGCTGAGTTCCTTCGACATGGTTCTCTCAAGCGCCCTAGTATACTCTACTTGTTCACCTATGTTGGTTTGGGATACGGTCAGTTCACCGGGAGGATCGCCCTCCCAATTCAAAGTTTTTTCCTGGAAGTTTCAACCTTGTTGACTATGACAACAGTCGCGACTATAAACAGACTCGTGACTATGGCAGGGCGGTACGATCTGCTCTCTCACGACCCCTACTTTAATCAAAAGACTAAAGGCCCCTACTGAAGATAGGTCGCCAAACTACGATCGAGAGTTTCTTTGAAGCGCCAGTCGCATAGGGCGACCGGGCCAGGTCGAGTCAGAAAGGCTTTGATGACTCAAGGTTCATATTAGGGAAAATAGAGTGAGGGGAAGAGGGCCAGCCCTCGGCCCGATCATCCAATTTGCTCCAACAGACAGGCATGGTTCTGTAGTCAAAGCAACTTCGTCACTTTCGTGTACCCATCGGACGGCAACCCTTTTGGGGGTTCCTTAGGGACAGATTCACTATGCGTAGATTGATAGAATGAAAAAAACCTTCCACTAGCAGGCAATCATGTTTTTCACAGGATTTTTCATTACTCATGTCAGCATTCTAATTTCTGATATCTCCAGGTCTTCTCACCAAAAACCTTTCCTGATTGACAGAACGTTCTGCTACTGACACTTGAAAAAGCATCTTTCAAGGTCTCATCGCTTTGGTGAATCACTTGAGCCCCGATATATTTTTGGTGCCATGGAGCTAGACTAGTGAACTATTACGCTTTCTTCAAAGGATGGCTGCTTCTAAGCCCACCTCCTGGTTGTCATCGCTCGATCACTTCCTTTTCCACTAAGTGAATTCTTAGGGACCTTAGCGTACGATCTGGGCTGTTTCCCTCTCGACTTTGGATCTTAGCACCCAAAAAGTCTGTCTGTACAAACGATCTAGGCCTGTATTCGGAGTTTCCCTGGGGTTGGTAAGGCAAAATGAGGCCACCCTAGCCCATTGAGTGCTCTACCTCGGGCCATCGACATCATACGCTCTACTAAAATAGATTTTGTGGAAAACCAACTATATTCGATATTGGTTGGCCTTTCACCCCTAGCCACAAGTCATCCCCGTATTTTGCCACATATGTGGGTTCGGTCCTCCAAGGCTTGTTAGAGCTCTCTTCAACTTGCTCATCGATAGGTTTCGGGTCAAATAGGAAGAACTAGAAGATTCCACCTCTGGAGAACACCTACACCTAATGGCTTAAGCCACTGTTCCCATTTTCTCACTGAACTATCATGCAAAAGGTACGCCGTTAGAGTGAGTGCGCTTTACATAAAGTAAAGTCTCTAAGCTCCGCTCCTTCGACTGATTGTTTGCATCGGATCTTAAGTTCTCTATTTCACTCCCTAAATAGGCTTCTTTTCACCCTTCCCTCATGGTACTTGTACGATATCAGTCATTGAGGAATACTTAGGCTTAGAGGGTGGTCCCGCTTTCTCACGTAAAAGCGATAAGAATTCGAACACGCCGCATTTTACTGGGAAGGATCGAACCATGGGAACAAATCTACAGGGCTATCACCTTCTTTGGCTAGATCTTCCAATCTTTTCACAATTACAGTTCACTGCGTCTTCTCCTTTAAAGGGAGGTGGCTTGAAAGCTTACCTTATTATTAGAGAAAGGTTTGGAACGAAGTAGCTCGCCTAAAAGGAGAGGAACCCTAACCAATGTTTTGGATTTTGGAGTTTTCTCCCCAACCTAGGTTAGGGGGTTGTTAGACCGTAGCTTGCTGCTGAAAAATGTTGCTAGGCTAGTGCAGCTCGCTTCGCTCTTCAAGCTCCGCCCCCTTACTCAACCTCAACATCTATAAAAAAGCCCTTTCTCCCTTTCTAAATAAGGTAAGCTTTGAAGCCGTAGCTTGCTGGTTTTTCAATCATCCAATCCACAACAAATCGAATGAAAACTGGCAAAAAAGAAGTGAACACTTTGCTGAGGAATGAAGTAGCTCGCCTAAAAGAAGAGGAACGAAGCTTCGTGTTTGTTTTTCTTCAAACCCCTAATCCATTTTCGCTCGCCGCTACTAACGGGGTCTCGGTTGATTTCCCTTCCTTTAGCTACTAAGATTTTTCAGTTTTCTAAGTTTGAGAAGTCCAAAGAGCGCAGACTAGCCAAGGATCTTGGATACGGTTTCCCAATCGGAGATCCATGGATCACAAACGGTATCTCCCCATGGCCTTTCGCCTCTGAAAGCGTCCTTCCTTCTCAATGCCGGGCATCCATCCAATGCATTCTTTTCGATCTTGTACCCTATGTAGGCTTGCAAAGCATAAGCATCACAAGCGGTACACTGAACACCAACCCAATCTCGATGAAAAAAAGGAAAAGCAAGTACATCCTTAACGACCTCTATTCCTAACGTGAACGACCGCTTTCTTGGAACTAATTCATAGTTTCCATTAGTTAGACTTCACACACTATATAAACAAATAGTTGAAGCATGCAATAGAAAGTGGAAACACGAATTGATTGACTATTGAGTGCAAGCCTGTAAATAGACGACCATGGGTAGTTCAGGTGCACTTAAAGTCAACTACAACTAGAAGGCATGCCGATCTTGCCACCAACTTTGACTTTGACTGTGAAAAGCTCCAAATAGGCACACAGTAGTTTAGAGTAGAAGGAGTGAAACTTGACTGTAAGGAAAAGAGCTCTAAGTTGGAATTCAATAGTGAGAGAAATGGTCGTCTATGCTCCACATCTACTGCTATCATCACCCTGCAAAGAGGTGGAACCAAGCAAGACTGAACACTAGCCCCATTTTGTAGACGGGTTGGGATCGACCTTCTATCCCGGTGAACAATGTTCCACTGATTAGGCGGGGACAGGCTTTGAACCTTCAATCTTCAGGTCATGAGCTTGATGAGTTGACAAATTCCTCTACCCCGCTTCTTCCCCTTATCTTTCGAACTTCAAAAACCAAGGTTCGACTTGCATGTGTTAAGCATATAGTCTGAGTAGCATGATGTTCACTTCTTAGCGCTTAGGCCACTACCTAAAATTAAGCTTTTCGCTATTTTCCTCTTACTTAGATGGAGGATATAGTAAGCACGACTTACTACGCAATGATTTCTTCTTCTCTTATGATTTATCAAGTTATAGGGGGGAGACCAAGAGAGTAGATTGGCTGGTTTTTCCAGTCAAGTATAGTTGATAATCCCATTTTCTAATATGAATTTGAATAGATTCTCTTTATTATTATAAATATAGATTTTTTTATCTTCCACCTTATCTCCACAGCTTTGGGTGACCCCTTCCCCTTCCTTTTTTTTATTTTAAGCATGGACCTTAACTTACCGAACTGGCTTAGTAAAGTAGAAATCATTAGCTGTCAACTGTTCATAGTCAGTAGTGGAAGAGGGCGTAGCTTTGATTGCTCAAGTTGACCTCTCATGGTTGAATGTGAAAAATAATTTCTTTTGTTTAGAAATAGTTTTATAAGGATGATGCTTCCCTTGTGCCTTATCAATAATTAATAAGGAAGACCGGGCTAAAGGTAACTACTTTTTGCTCACCCGGTGAAAGGTATAGTAGGTAAAAAGGCTATTGGTTGCTTTACTTCCTTACCTCGGGTAGGTTGAAAAAGCTGATAAGAAGAATAGTTTTCTTTTCTCTTGCGACCTTCCATGCCAAGGAGGGTTGAAGGGATCGATCCCAATAGCCTTTCACGAGGTGCATAGCATTCTTTATAGCCGTTACGAAAGCTCCCAAAGAGAAAGAGGTCTTTGCTTCTTGACTGCATGAACCAGGTTCAGGTCTTGCTTTTGGCATTCTCACTGTTGACGTCCATCGAGTTAGCTAGTTAAGGGTGAAAGGGATGATAGAATGAATAGCAGGCAAAGTTCTTGGGAATTCCGGGTAACTTTTTGTATTCCTTAAGGTTACAGGTGAAGCTTACTTCCTGCGGTAGCCCCTTGGACCTTAGCCTCTTAAGGGTTGGGTTCTAGTGACGGGCTCCTGGGTCATCCAGACCCATATCTGGTAAAAGTGGTGGCGTGGTTGTCCCCACACCCCCTTATTATGCGTGTCTGTGGGAGCAGTTTGTGCTAGTGTTTTGGCGCTCGCCTTATGGTTCTCATTCCTCTTTCTCCGAGATTTTAAGAAGATTTTTTCCCGCATCGGAACAAGTCCCACTATACTAGATTTAGCCATTTCGGGTGCGGATGGGGATTCCCCAATAGATTCTACAGATTTGGATATGGATGCCCTGCGCATAAACATATGGATAGGGATGCCAATTCATATGCTGCTAGAATTGTTTGAGTGATTCACAAACCCTCGTTGGGATAAACAAGCAATGGTTTCATCCTCTACTTATGGGAATGCTACTTCGAGAAATGCTGCTTCAGGATAAACTAGATATGTCGAGAGAAACTGGATATTTTCCTATGGCTTGGATCCTTTCACTCGAGAACTCAAAGGGGGGAAAGAATTATTCAACATAATCACAAGAAGGTGGTCTACGACCATTAGATCCCTAGAAATAGGAGCAACTAAGAAGAGAGGGGTATAAAAGAATGAAAGGAATGTCTTCGATCTGGCTCTTGTTCCTTGTAGGCTTATAGCACGCTAGGCTAGCTAAGAAAGGTATTCTATCTTTCTCTTTTTATTGTTTGGCTCGATAGAATTGTTTAGAATCCTCTCCTAGCTTCCTCTTTCCATAGATATTAAGACTATAAAACGTCGATCAGAGAGCAGGGTTGTTCTAAGATATAGAAGTAGTTAAGGGCTTGACTAAGTAGTAGATATGGGATTGAGGGGAGCAGGAGTAGGGTTGTACTCTAAAGGTAATGCTATACTCCATTATTCCTCCCGACTTCCTTTCGATTCTCACTATCATCCAACTAATGAATGCAATTGGAGTAGAATCGCTTTCCTTTACTAGGTTTAGGAATCCGTAATTCTTCAAGAAGACGAGACCGGATCAAAAGAAAGCTTCTTATCGAGAGACAGATTATAGCAAAAATGACTCATGAGGATATCTGGAAGCAAGGAACATTCTTTTTCGGTTACCCATTCTATAAGAGAAAGGTTCAACTGGTTAGGCGGTGTATTATTCACTGCGCTTTATTTAAAGCAGTGTGCGTCATCCGGGGTGATAAAAAAGAACCATACCCTGTTGACAGTGTCCCTGTCCCTTAATCATCAGGCTACCCTCAGATTCTTCCCTCCAGATATTAATGAGGTGGGTGGGAAGGATAAAGCCCAACTTATTATATACGAATACGAATATTCCTTGCCATTCTAATCTTGATATAGTTCCAACGGGCCTATTATTTGACTCTCCTATAGTGTATAGTATATTCTTTCCATATTCCTACTAGGATAGATATTCTAACAACAAACTACCTAGCTTAGCTAGTTGGCAGCTCCGCATCGTGAACTGCATCAGAAAGGGCATCCGATCTCTATTTTATGGGCTCTTTCCCTCGTATCTAACCTATCCTAGTTAGCCCTCCCAAACGGATAAAGAGGTGGATCATCTGATCTTGAAATAGGTCATCCTGGCTATCCCGATCTTTTATCTGTTCATTTCGTCAGGTATCTGAATCATACGACTCTGAGGATTCTGCTTTTCATATTCATTCTACAGGACCAAAATGATTCCTCGCTAGTTGGAATAAAAACCTCAACAACAGCCTTCATTGAACCCCTTCTTCCTATCCTTCTATGAAATGAGTCCCTCTTTCATTCACTAAAGAAGACAGTTGATAGATGGATGAATATAGATTTGATAGCTAGTTTTATGAATCAAAATCTTGAGTTGGAGGCATCGGTAAAAATTGATTCGGTTTTCTCGAAATCAATGAGTGGACTTGAAATCATAGATCCATTTTATGATCCACGCGACTCAGACAAGAATCCTATATCCTACCCACCCAGTGCTGTTCTGATTGAATTTCAAAGATTTCGCTCGCTATCAAAGCGCATTTTGTGAAGTGTTCTCCTGCCCCTGTCACCTGAGATAAAGTCAACTAGAAACCGTGATCGGAGTCATGGTTTAAAGATGATGATTTGAAGATTCATTTGACAATGAAGGGTGTCTTGGTTGCCGATACCGAGGTTGAATGAATCATTCCACCTGGCAACAACAAAAGTGGAGTTTGGCACAGGTCAAAGTGGAAAGCAAGGAGGAATTCCACTTTAGAAAGAAAAAGGGCAGTTCCAAACGAAGTACCCTAGGGCAAGCTTCCCGGTGTTCAAGTGTCAAGTCCCAAGGGCTTGTGTCTGCTGAAAGCTTCCTTTTTTCTTTTTAGTCTTCCATTGCAATGAACCGAAAGGTGAGAGGTAGGGCTCGGTCTCAAGGTTCAATTTAAAGTCACTAGTCAGTTCAAATGAGTGAAAGGAGAAAGTCAAGATTACGTGCAACCAGGTGTAATGTGTCAAAGGTCACCGAGTTGTCGTAAAGGGGAATATGTTGTTTAGCACATCCAACAACTGAAAGAGTTTGCGGAGAAGGGTTGAGTTGCATAATAGGAGATTCTCCGGTCAATAAATTGTTGGATTTGAAATCAAACTCTCTACCTTGGGCGGATAGGAATTGAGACTTTCAACGGTCCTCTTTTCTCTCCTCGTGATCGAAGCTGACCCCAGAAGTTGGGTATTTCTTCTTAAGAAGACACTAACCCTCCCGATCTTACTAGCCGGGGGCTCAGTCTTTCAAAATTCAATCTTTCCCCTTTCGGTCCCAGGGAATCGCTCTTATAGTAGGAGGTTTACTATGTCCCCAACTTCTCTTTATTAAGAAAGTAGGTTGTCTACTATAATTAGATTAAGATCGTAAAAACAGAGTAATATAGCTAGACCAAATTCAATAAATGGAGTCCGGTAATAACATATGAATCTGAACCCATATGGCAGAAAGCAGAAGCAGCGGTCTATTCGGGTTCATTCATGTCCAATTCCGAATCCGCTTTGTCTATGAACAAGGAAGCTATAAGCAATGCAACTATGAATCTCATGGAGAGTTCGATCTATTAGGTTCTTCGATTTCTTTTTTTAAACAATATAAGAAAACACCAATTTTTTTGGCACAGTCTTTTCTGCTTTTCCTATTGATTTGTCCCCTGGACTGGACCTATTCTTCATTCAGAAGGGCGAGTAAAGCTTCCCCCTTACCTATGCCTCTGAGTGTTCATTGGGATTTCATCCTCTTTTTAACACTTTTTTTTATCAAAGACTGATAGGATTGGGAATGGACTCCACCCCTATTAAGATCCTCTAAAAGGGTATAGAGCCTCTCCAACAACTCTTCCCCAGTGGTGGTCCTAGAATTATCTAGAGCGAGAGCCCCACGTTGCTCCCAATCGCCCTCTAGATCAAGAGGCGCCATCCGCCTTATTATGTCAACTTTGACCTCGACCGAGCCACCAAGAGACTGGTAGTCGAATCTTATTGAATATCCAAAAGCGTCTCTCCGTCGTACGAGAACGCTTAGTGGATAAACAAGAAAGACTTCTGTATCCCATTCCCCCAATACGAAAGAAAGTGTAAAACCGCTTAATGTCATACTGACGGGCAAGGCCATAAAGGCCTAATGGGGAGAAAAAATTCATGAGACACCTAACCAAGACTGGTGACATATCTCGGCAGAGCTCATCCACAAGAAATCTTTTGGCAAACTTAACACAATCAGTAGAGGAACAAAGAGACTTGACAGAAGATATCTTCACACCAAGCTTTTGAACCATACTGGCGTATACTAGCGCAACACGCTCATCGGCGATGAGAACATCATCACCGAGCACAGCAAAAGACAGAAAAGTCTCTCAAGGGTATACCTTCTCTGCTGCAATCCACACCATAAATGGTGTGCAAATGCAAAGAGAGTCCAAGAGGAGTAATATCCGAGCGTCTTCCCTACAACAAATTCAACTTTCTACGAACAAAACTAGGAAAACATTTATCGCAAGACAAGACTGGGATAGAAGTTGTATCTTAAACTGACTGACCGACGGGGAAGGAGATATTAGTAGTAAGCTACTTACTATCCACTTGCTAGGCCACGGAACCTGCTAACAAAAACAACGTTAGATGCATGAAGTGGAGTACGCATCGTATTTCTTTCAAGAGACCAGCCCAGCCCTTATTGTGCAACTAAACTCTCACCTTATTGCGTTGCGACATTCACTCGAGCTAGGAAGCCTGCTAGTCGTACTAACAGCTTGAAGTCGTGTCTTGAAGGCTTGCCCCCGACCCCCAACCTAGGAACAACACTATGACATTTCATTTCCATTTTTTTGGTTAAAAGCATCAGATAGTATAGTGATAGTGCCTGGTCCGCAGCTGCGGAGTCCGCCTTCTCTTGAAAACACCTCCCAGAGGGGAGGGTTATAGTACAGATGTACGCTAAGGAATATTATTAGTAAGACAGACGTATAAAGTGCATATGTACTATAGCTTCAAAAGAAAATAGATCCTTGTTCGGGTGTTCAGGTGGTGCCCCCGTCTGGTCTACTATCGTCTTTTTACCATCGCTAGACTACTTTGTCCCACCAAATGGCACAACCACAGTAGCTGATTTGGATCCCTCTTGCTCTGGTCTACACTCCCCTTGTGAGTCGATACCCTTATGTACTACTCTACTATAAACAAACAGAACTACTACAGATAGACTAGAACATTTCTTATGTCAAACCATTCAATTGAATGCAATCTCTGATGTCAATGACACGAAAAAGGGATATATACAATGAATGGAATATACTGCTAGAGTATTTGAAAGCATCTACAAAGCCAACAACAAAGTCGATCGTAGATCCCACATGATCCCTTGTACCCTCACCCAACCTTGTCTCTCGCTTGTCGACTTGAGTCGAGCTAACTCTCTATCGAGGACTACCAGTGAAAAGTGTTTGTAGCGTCAATTCCTTTCGAGGTACATCTCACCCAAAACAAAATTCCAGAAAACATAAGCTGTCAGCTCATATCTATCTCTGCTCCTCGATCGAATATAATTTGATCCTATATAAAAACGCGTACTCATCGTGGTCGTCCCTCGGCCTCCCGCACCCATATTCCTAAACATCCCTGGGAGGGGAATAAGGATAGCTAGTCACGGATGATTTTCTCACCTACATGGTATACAAATCCAAGACTTCCTAGCTAGAGGCTAGACATTATCAAACCACGAGACAGGGAAAAAAGAGCAGCTTTCTAGGCCATTGTAGGGTCAAAAATAATAATCAAAAACGAAATAGAAGTGACGCCTGATTCGCCAAAGTACCACTGACACCACGGCTTACATCCTCCTATCGCCTACTAGCTGCATGCGTTATATATCTACTGCTTCTATCGATGGAAAGACTGAAGCACGTCTCCCTATAGCTTTGACTCCCAGAGGTTGGGAAGAAGGGAGGTGACTGGGCCCTATCACAAAATGAGCAAGTTAGCGACTTGTCAAAACTTGGTGGCAGGTTTTGTCAGAAAAAGAATGTTTTTCAGCAGGAGTCTCATCTGGGTGGCTGGTTCAGTCGCTTTCGAGAACTCAGATTGACGGGTAGTGAGATAACATACTCGTATGATTGATTTAAAGTCGTCCACTGATAGATGGCCTTTGACTCTTCGGACGGGTATGCTATAAAGGATGTTTGGACATTTACTTGGATCATACGTGTATAATGTGTTTTCCAAGTAAACGTTTGATGTTCCTTTTCTGAAGAAGCCTAAAGGTTTTCCTGTCTTGTTTAGGACTGGACAACTTTTAGGTTATTACGCCTCTTGGGACCACAATAAATAAGGGAAAGTCAACTGTTGCCTCTAAAAGGGCTCGGGTACCACCTAAACCAGTGCAAGGTAGTATTCCCAAGGAAGCTAGCATAGCAATAGGGAATCCATCTAGTATTTACTAAGGAAAGATGGTGCTGAGGGGTCCCACTAAGGTGAATGTTATTGAACCTAAACGTTAAAAGCCATGCTTTTCATTCCTTCTACGTCCATTGCTATTGTAAGACCACCAACAGGGGGAGATGAACAATATGTGGGGCCTACACATTTGGAACAGCCTCACCAAGAGTCTGCACAGGCCCAGGAGTTAGGTTCTTTTATCTTACGGAGGATGATGACAATGATTTACTCATTGATGAAGACGCCATAAGTCAAGATGAGGAACAGGTTTTTAGTTCGAGTTGGAGTGGAAGCAGTGAAGGAGGCGAGTTCTCTAACCTATGCGAGCCTAAAGAGAAGAAAGTTCAGTCTACGAAGGGTTCGAGTTATCAGTCCGGATCAGTCCCACGTAGGCCACAGAGAAAGAGACAAGGAGGAAGAATGGGGCACTACGAGAAGAGCATCCAAGACGCGCTAAGGCAAAGTCATAAAGCTCAAACACAGGCTTAGTAAGAGATTCAAAAAATGTAGTTAGCGGTCATCTCTCAAGTCTAGTTAATGAAGCCGAGATGGAAATCTTACTTGAGAGGATATACCTGACTGAAAGGATATATATTGGATGTCACATATCCGCTATTGCATAGTTATATTCCTCTAATCGCTAATCATTGCTTTTCCTTAATCTCAGAACTGGATGCTAACCCTATATTTATCTGAGTCTTATGCTAAAAAGGACTTGCTTTTAGTTCGTCTTTGCCCAAGTGTGGCTCATGCTATAATAGGAATGGAACTCATACTTCTAACTCTTCCCCCGGAATGTCTTCTTTAAGATAGGATCCAACCATTCTTCTTCCTTCTCAAGCAAATGCCAAACCTCATTATTTAGCGGCTCTCCAAAGTCCCAGAGGTGGAAGCGCGTCTGATAGATGGGACAAAGTGCTTTCAATGGTGATGAAAGAAGGGGAAATGCCTGGATGATAGCCACTTGCCCAACCTGGCGATAGTACTACCTTTGGCTCGCAATTGAAGAATGTATCTCACGCAGCTTTATCCAATAGCGATCCCTGCGTACATGATAGATCATGATCCTTCTCTAAATCATGCATGTTGGTTTGTTGTCGCGGTAACCTCCTTCGGTTCTGTTCGCAAATCAGGAACATTCCTTGGCTGCGAGTTAAACGATCGAACATCAACAACGACAGTCACTTTACTAACAACTAGAATGATAGAAGAATGGCTTCAGGAAACTGCTAATACTAGAGTAGAGGGATTGGAATGATTGCAAAACCCTCATTGGAAAGACTGGACGGTTACCTTCAAAAAAGAGGAAGAGAGGGAAAGGCCCCACGCGGTTAAGAAGCTGAAAGAGAAGCTACTGGGCATCCTCACTGACGCTATTTAGTTATTCAGGATCATAATTCCCACTAGAGAAGATGGGAATTGAGTCATGGCAGGGTTATCCCTGTATTGTATTAGCGATAGGCGGAACCCTTCTTTCTTAATCAAACGATTTCTCTCCTATCATGTATGATTGATCAAAGTCTGGTATGTAGGAATCAGAGTCTCAATCGAATGTCATCGCCCTTCACTCCAAAATTCCTCAAAGAAAGCAAGCAGCAAGTCAGTCTACGCATAACATACTCTCTCAGTTCTTCTCCTTTTATGACCGGTCGAAGGGGAATGGGCCAACTCGAAATGGACCAATTCGAGAAAAGGGTCAAGATATGGTGCTACGGTCAGAACAAGGAATGCTTTCTACGAGGGTAATACAAATTGTGATATATCTCAATAGTTAACGGAAAGGAATAGGCGAGAGGATAAGTGTTATTTGCAAGCGAACCTAATAATGCCACTAGGCGGAGAGCCTTTCGATGGAACCTGCACCCACTTGGAAAAATAATATACCTTGCCAGAGTTTCCCAATAAGGGGTCTTAAACAACATAAGAAAAAGCTTCACCGACTGCTTTATCCACAAGAATGTCATAAAGGTTCTCTCCGGTCTTCCTAAAAAAAATAGCTTTAGAGCGCAAGTCAAACTCATGATAGGTGAGCAATCACACGCATATGGTTTAGCGGTTTGCTATGCTCTGTGATCTTATTCTTCTCTAAGACTCGATGCTTCATCTACTTCTTTAGCTTAGTAGGACTTCGAACACGCTATTGCGTGAAAGATTTCCCAATTTCATTGCTACGGATCCGTCGGAGCAAGCGGTTAAGGCCAAGGGTGAAGAAATGGGGAAATGCCTCTGCCAGGGAGGTATAGAGATTTTAACCACGTGTACTAACTGTCTAGGGGACAACGTGTAAATTCGCTCATAGAGAGAACTGAGAACTAGCACTTAAACTATAGAGATTGGGGGCAGAGCGAGCGTTAAAGAAAAAGCAAAGCTCTCAGCAAAGTCGTGGATATCTAATTGGATTAGGAGCGGAATATCCTTTTGATTTTGAAGGTTGATATAGCGGAAATTCCATTTTTCCCTAAACTAGAAAAAATGAGACAATGAAGTTGCGATGCCTACCTTACCATCTTTGTCCAAATAAGGGTTATAAGGAGGAAATGGATCATCACCTGGCCCAATAGACTCTATCTTCCCTCTCAAATGTAGTTCTTTCAATAGGGCATACCCTGCTTTATCATCAAAGAGAACTTTCTAATTCTTTCTTATGAAAATAGAAACCTCGTTGACGAATCTATGAAATGCTATACCTGGAAACCTTTTAGGAAACTGACTATCGAAAAGATTCTTTAAGGCTATATCGAGCAAAACTCGAGTGATATCACCCGCAGGTGGTATGCCTGAGCCACTGCTTATATAGACGCGAATACCTCCTAAATCTTCAAAAATAGTGAGGCTAAGAAAAGATGAAATTAGTCTATAAACTGATCCATCTCCAATTAATTTACCCACGATTTGATCATAGAGGAAGGAATTTCTCTTATTGATTCCCCCAAGTCAATCATGTACAGTCTAGTCTATCTACCATTTCCTCTTGTTGAAGATAAGAATAAAAAAAGGAAGCAGACAATCGATTCGGTAACCTTGCATCTCACTATGATAAAGACGAAGTAGGGTTATTGATAGCCCCATTAAGACCAATGCATCCTCTTTTCTAGAGGGCATAATTACATGAATTATATCTTCTCCACCGCCTCCCATAATCATGAATTCTGTTCGCTCAGGTATTAACCCCTTTAAAAAGTCCCTTAGATCTGTCCCCATTACTCGCTTTATTTCTAGGGGTGATAGAACATATCCCCTCCTGATAATAAGATTTTGCATATGAAAGAGTCTGTTGAGAGGCATATCCATAAATGGAGGATTTTTACTCTAAACGAAGGAATCTAAGCTTTATCAATATTGATAAGCTTTCTAGCTTGTGCAGGCAGATGGAGGAACTCCTCAAAATAAAAATCCCTCATCAATGGTATAATTAGCTAGGCTATCTGCCACAACATTTCCTTCCCTGTACACATGAGAAAATTGAATTTATTTATCCCTCAACAATGTAATAATTTTCCTGACTATTGTATCAACAGCCCAGAGTGCAGACACCTCTTGTATCATAATCAGTCTAGCAATGGTTGAATCAGTCTCAATCACCACATTTGTGAAGCCTTTATGCACACAGATTTCAGCAGCTAACTGAATAGCCATTATCTCTGAATACATATTAGTTTGAACGGGTAGCAGCACACAAAAAATGACCAGCAACATCTCTAAACACCACAGCAACACCACTCTTACCTGGATTACCTCTTGATGCACCATCTGTGTTACATTGAATCCATTTCCACTAGGGAATTTCCAACATACTCTTCTATAATGTAGCCTGGGGATGTAGTTCTCCAACTCACTAACCAGTTCAGGCCAATTAGAAGACAATCTTTTCATCTTAGGAAACCTGTACACCAGTAAATTGTGCAGAGTTTTTGAAACCTGAGAAATTAGCCTGTTCAAGGAGATATTACCACCATACCTTCTTTTCTTTCTCCTCTTCCATAGCTCCCAGACAACTACACATGACAATGCTTGATATAAGGGCTTCAAATTACATTTGCAGGGTGTTTCCACCACCTCTGAAATACTTGCTGTAACCTAACACCATGTGTAAGACCTGCACCCAAGGAAAAGTACTGCCATACCTTATCAACACATTGACTCTTCAGAAAAAGATACTGCATGATTTCCACTATTGGTCGATTATAACACCAAGACCTTGAGGGCATTGTATATCCAAGTCTTGTCAGAATGTCATCCAAATAAAGTTTGCAATGTCACACTCACCATTAGAAGAAAGATTTCTTGATTGGCAACCATAACGCTCTAACACACATCGTTATGGCACTTTGGAACACTGTCGATCACCACCTCTTACAAGCAACCGTAGGTCACAAATGGGAATAATAATATGCTATCATAGGCGCTTCTAATTTCTTTGGAGATTCTCAATGCAGAACGCGCTGAAATCCGCCTAGCTACTTACTACTCTACTTAACAACAAATCCAAAATGAAATGGAATTCAAATTGGTCAAGAAAAAGAACTGCGCTAGTCAAAATTTGGGGAAAGATAGAGAGCTCTCTAGACTCTCCTGATCAAATTGAGAGTTTTCTTTGCCAGTCCATGAATATGCCACACCCAGCAGTTTGAGGAGTTGGGCAGATACGGGTCAAAATCCTCCCTCGAAAAAGTCAGGACTTTTTGGCAGATTCTAGTATCCGACCTATCTCTTTCTGCCGATTCCCTCGGTTGTCAGAATCTTTGGTTCGATCAGGACCAGGAGTCCTATTCATTTGTTTATAGGAGAGACTCTCTGTTCCCATTCTCCACCGGGTCATCAAGTGATTAGCCAGCTCAATCCATTTTTCCATCCGATGATCTTCACCCCAGGACTGACTCTGTTCGACCTGCCTTGATTGACTAGCTAATGCTACCATCGCAAGCAACCTCTCATAGATTAGGGAGTGAATGACCCTTCTATCTAGATCGGTGATTCCGTTCGGCCGATCCAGCTATCGAAAGTGTTTCAAGAAACCTACACTAAGCTAAGCGAGCCAGAAGCTAAAGTTGATCTTTTTTGGCATCTTTTTCTTTACTTTGACCGCGACTTTGTTTGGTCTTCCTCTTTCCTTCGGCCCATGTTTCAAAGCTAGAAAAAAGCTTGAGCCTTCGGGATCTTTCTTGAATGGCGGTCGGTCAGTCCTTTTCTTCTGTTGATGCTGAGACTGATGCTTTGACTGTCTCCCTTATCATTTGATAATAAAGATCCACTACTTTCCTTGTCGATGCTAAATTCAGTACCTCGCTTCCTTACTAGTACACCTACTAGACCCATACTCATTACGAATGTGTTCACCAGACATCTGACTTAGCAACCTTCTGCTTAGACCGGCAACAATAAGGAAGGAGATCTATGGATAATGGGATATAAAAGTCAGGTGTGACAGTCAGCTCAGTCAGCGTGGAAATGGTCAGGCAAGGTTATCATCAGACAATGTAGTGCAAGCGACGGGTAGCGCTTGCCATATGAAGAAGGCGACTACAATGGGAGATGAAGGTGACATGGGCTTGCCATATAGATGTAGTGCCTGCAAGGCAATTCAGACGACGTTAGAAAGATGTAGTGCTAGCTAGGTTAGGGTAGCGCTTGCCATAAAAAAGCTAGCCAGAAGGGGTCTTGTGCAACCTTTGGATTATCGCAAGCACAACCTTTGACCCCTTCGTCGACAACCTCTCATTTGTTCAACTACTCGCGGGGCCTGCTGCGTTTAGGTATAAGAAGCCCCACCCCAGAAAAGAGTGTAAATCAGTACTCATGTTAAATTGTGTCCCTTGTAAATGAAAGAGCTTATGCCATAAATTGCTAATGAAGATCGGGTCCCCAGTCGCTGACAATTGAGTGTGGCATTCCATGCAATGAAACTATCAGTCAATGATATGTTCGTTGCCAAGGTAGATCTTTTTTTTTTTGCCTTGAATGAAATTGTGTAAGTAAAGAGAAAGATAGCCAGTCCTCTTGGGTGGTTGAGAGTGTTATGTAAAAAGGACCAAGGAGGATGCTATCCGTAAGGAAAAGGAGAAGGAGTAAGAGTTTGCTTTAGGGGCGGAAACAAATGAGAGATAAACAATGAGACAAAGGAGAGCACTTAGACGGATAGACGTGTCAGGAAACAATGTGAAGTCACCCCTATTTCGCTGTCTAAGGAGCTCTTGACTAATGACCTAAATTTGTTTTACTTGAGGTTACCGGTATACCACCACTTTCTCAAACTCTCTCTCTCTCTCTTTTCTTACTTATATTGTTGTGCGGGACTCCAGGTGCGTTTTCCTTTCCTTCACCTGTGATTTGGTGTAGTTATATCCTCTATGCTGGCATGTGTTACTTGTAGCTCTTGGTTATAGATGATCTGTTCTAGCTTCTTGTGCCTTGCTTATTGCTTCAGTGACTGCTTTCTTGCTATCTATTACTTACTGCTTTTATATCTTATATATGCTCAGTCGGCCGATGATGTCTACTGAGTACCCATTGTCTTGGTGCTGATACTACACTTCTACACTTTTTGGTGCAGATATTAGCTGAGCTTTCGCTGTTGATTGCGTTGGAGACACGTGCAGCTTTTGGATCTTCGAGACTAGGGTGAGGGCCTGAAGATCAAGGTTTGTCTACATCTCATCTGTTGTACTGTTGCTCCTTGTACTTTCAGAGGCAAATTTGTATTGTATTTTGTTACTTCTAGCACTTGTACTCTATTAGAAGCTTATGTACTGTCGATACCAAGTCTTGGGGTCTGTGTAGTTTCATTATGTATATATTCGGGTAAATTGCTTCAGCGTTGTCTTATCTTTATATTTTGCTTCTGCTTACTTTCTGCTTATTGTGCGCATTGATTTGGTAGTAGCCCATTACTAACCATTCCGGGCTACGGGAATTGGTTTGCCTACTGGGGGGTTATAGGTGCCATCATTACCTAAGAAATCGGGTCGTGACATCTTGGTATCAGAGCTCTAGGTTCACCGGTGTCGTGGTACAAAAGCAAGTGTCTAAGTAGAGTCTCGCGGATTGGTACAATGACGTCCGTATCCTATCTGCGCGAGGCTACAGGGCATTGTTAGGAAAAGTTTCATCTTCTTGACTCCTTATCATGCGTTCCTGGATTTATTGACTTCTAAAACTTTGGTTGTTCATTCATTATCAGATGCCTCATTCATTATCAGTGCTTCCGTCAGTACCAGGACTTAAGAGTGAGGGTTTTCCACATCAGATAGGGGGTATGGGGTCGTCCCAGCCTTCGATTGGATTTATAGCGACCTTATCACTTTAGGACACTGTGGCTAGGACTTTGAGTCCTTCGGTGAGTGTTTCAGTACATGGTTCTGCGAGTGGTGCTTCAGTTAGGGTTGAGCTTCCAGTTCTTCAGCAAGGTTGTCTATCGGTATTGGAGTACGAGGCGAGATTTTCTCATCGGACTTCATATGGTAGAGGCTGTTTTCGGTGTGGTGAGCGTGGGCAGTTTGCTAGGAATTGCCCCACGATTGTGTATCCCGTATATCCTGGTTGTTATCATTATGGAGAGATTGGTCAACTTTATAGAGCTTGTCCGCAGTGAGGGCCGGTTGGGCCTTCAGTTTCGACTTCTCAGTCCAGAGTTAGATCTGGTCAGCTTGATGCTCCTCTTGGTGGGCCAGAGATAGAGTTTCCTGATATCGTTGCTCCAGGTTAGCATTTTTCTACCTTTGACTTGTGTTAGTCCCGCTCGTGTTGTGATTCTATCCCTTCTGTTGTGTAATTGCTTACATGCCTACCTGCTACTTGTTTAGTATTTAGCTACCTGAATTGTAGTATCAATGTGTTGTTTTATTGGTAGTTTATTCTTTAGTAGTGGATGGGGGTGAGTTAGCCCTGTGAGGTGTTTTACCCGGAGTTGTAGCTTGTGAGTAGGCTTTGTAGAGATCACTTCATGTTTGTTGTGGTTCTAGGCTTGCTTTGAGTCTTCCTTTCTAGCGGTCCTAGATGGTTGTTGCCTAGGCAGTTATCTAGCGTGGCTAGAGATCCATGTGATAGTTTGGTGTATTACCGGTAGTTGGGCCAGAGTTGAGATTTTGCCTTAGTTGGGAGATATTGGTTATGCTAGTGTGCATAGATCAGTTTGGCCTCCCGAGTGTCTAGAGTTGACCCTCTTTGTTGATTAGTTTAGGAGGTTGGCAGGTACTTGGGTTGTTCCCATAGTCTCCTCCAGTTCCTGGTCCCTTAGGTGTTTTGTTATATCCCCAGCTCCAGTTGGAATGAATCCTGATCGTAGTTCTTTGGATGAGCTCTTGATGTTGACATCGTGATTGGGTTTTGACTTTAGTACTTCCGACTAAGTGTTGATCATAACCTCATGGTTGGGTTGTATTCGTAAGCATTTTGGGTGAGTTGGGCATCCGGCCCATTCTTCTCCTGCCTTATTGAATTTGACGTGTAGCTATGAGAAGTAAGGTAATGGCTTCAGGTTCTTATTCATGGAAGGATTTGTAAGGTTTGGTATGTGCTAAGGAAGGATTTTTGTTTAGTTGAAAAAGAAGGGAGATGACTCTTTGTTTGTGTTTATGTGTCCTAGTAGTTGCCTGAGGTGGAGATGAAGGTTTTCTTTGGGATTGTGTGTTGGTGATTCGATTTAGCCATCTACACATTATCGTGGGTTTTCCATCGATTGGTTTTTATTTCAGTAGCAATTGCGGTGTTGACAACTTGCATATTCAGGCCTAGTTTGCTTGAGTTCTTAAGGGTTCATTGGCATACGGGTTCGACCAAGGCTTTGGTTGGCAGTTTTGAAAGTCACGGTTCAGAATCATGGCTTGGCAGGTTACATCAGATGGTTCGTGGCAGTTTCTATTTGGTTGCAGCATCCTAGTGCCGGGAGGTAGTGGGTGCAGGTAACTTAGCTTTTTTACTTCAGTTGCGGATGCGGATATTGGCCTTGGACACCTAGTCCTTGGCTAACCTCTGCAAGAGGTGGGATATTCCAGATTTCAGCAGTGTTCCAGTTAGTACGAGGTCCTTCTACCATGGTTAGACAAACTCAGCGGCCTAAGTTTGAGCTTCAGCAGTGGTGTATGCTTTATGAGGTCAGCTTGTGCGGGTTGAGACTAGTGAGACTATTTTGAGTTCTGATGATACATAGAGATTGGTAATCGCCAATTGTTTGCCGAGGATTTGAAAGATTGTTTAATTGATTCCTCTGAAGTTGTTGTTTATGTGGTGTTCCAGTGTTTGTTAGACTCGGCCAGTATGGACTAGAAGTTCATTATGATTTATGTTTCGAAGTGGTTGGTTGTTTGCAGATCCGGTAGAGCAGTTGATTCGAGCCAAAGGAATGAGTTGAAAGTATATGCAAAAAATATTCTATGGCTAGATGGTAACTTTGAACCTCAGGCACCTTTTTCCTTTGCCTTTGGGGTGTTTGGACTTGATATTCGTGGCACGGTGGACTTCTTCCTGAGGTGATATTTATAAGGCAACTTGACTTCACATCCAAATGGTGTTTGAGTGTTTTGAGTAGCAACAGTGTTTTCTAGGGTTGGGAGCTTGGCTCATGGTTACAAACTTTGTGGTTGGCTTACCACACTTCTTGTAGGATCGTGGTTTTGGTTTGGGTCTTTTGGGCAGGTTGCCCTGGTTCATTCACTTTCAGTTGATTCAGACTTGGCATAGTTCAACGAGGTTGACTTTGTTCGTTCAACACAGGGTGTTCTTTCATGCCTCTCCTAACTCTAGCGTGCAAACTTCAGTACGGTTCAGATGGGCTGTTCTGTTAGGTTCAGTTAGCGAGTTTTATTTTAGCAAAAGTGTTCGTTCGTTCGTTGGTTGATGGTCAGTCAAGGCAGGTAACTTTAATTTTTAATGATATGCTACGGTTTGTTATCTTGGATGGCTAAGGCTAGTAGCCTATATCTTGGCTTGAAACGAGTTTGAATAAAATGGGTGACTTTGTTTGTGGTAAAGTATAAGCGGGAACTATGAATCTCTGGTGTGTTAGTTGATGCTTCGAGGGTGGTTTGGGTGTTCGACTTGTATGCAACTTCCTGTTTGTGGTGCTAAAGGATTCAGTTCAGAATAAAGAAAAAGGGGTTTTGCGGAACAGCGGGTTCATGAGTTAGAGTTTTGGGTTGATGGATTTTCTGGTAAACTTAGTATGGTTTTGAGGATTCGAGTTCTGTGTGTTGATCTCCTTGGTGCTTTAGTTTTGGTGTTGTGTCGGTGCTTTTCAGTTGAGATTCTCGAGGTTCAATTTGGGTTGGCAGATCTTTGGAGGTTGAAATCTAGCTTGGCTAGTAAGAAATTAAGGCTTTGTTGCTTTCTTTGGTTCTGTTCTGTTGGGTGTCATCCGATCGTGGAGGCTACCCGGGTTGTCCGAGAGAGTAGTGTGGGCTTTGTATCCGTTGTTTTTAAATCTCTAGTATTTTCTTCTTTCCTGACTTTTGGGGATGAAAGTCTTTTTAGTAGTGGATGATGTAATGACCCTTCTGGTCATTTAGACATTTTTGCCTTTCTTGTACCATTAGAGCTTTTCTGTAGCGGCCCCAAGTCATTTATGGCTTGTTGGGACAGGCAGTTCGATGCCCAGGATGTTTGTTTTGTCTTTATAGCAGTCCCTTGTTTTAGAACTTCAACTTTGGGAATCGTTGACTTCAGTCAACATTCTTAGTAATATCAAAGAATTAAACTAAGGTTCTAGGTCAAAGGAATCCCTTGCACAAAAGTTTGAGTTTAAGAAATGCGTCGTGTAACACCTCGCCCGTTTGGAAGGTTTAAATTAACCCGTACCTTTGAGGTAACACTAATAATGTCTAATATGCTAAGAAGGATGTTTTATGAGGCATTATAATCTCAAAATGGTCGTATGATAAGTTTTGAAGTCAAGCAAGTTGCGAAACAAAAGTCGGAAAAAGTTATTGTAAATTCCTTTATGAAATTCTCTTTAAATTTGGGTTAAATGTCTTGGGGTGTTTCTCCTAATTTATAACGAGTTAGAAGTACCCCGACCTACAGAATTGAAGGTCTACGAGTCTAGTTTCCAACGCACTAAACCATTCGTCCATACGACTTCAAAATAGAGAGATATTTGCATTTTCGTAAGACTGCACAAGCAAGCTCGTCAAGGTGGGCCCCCCTATCCCAAGTCGGTTTAGCACTTTAAAGGATGATTCTCCTTCGTTTTACTTCATAAAACTCGACAAAAAACCTCAGAAAATCAGAGGTAAATACCCTAGATACTTCATGGACTTTGATGCTTTCAATTCGAAGGTTTAACGGAAGTTGCTCTACATCGCGAGCTCCTCGTCGTGGTATAGTTTTCTCATCGTTTTGGCTCTATTTGGTGCTACTGCAAAGAGGCAGTTCGTGGAACTGATATTTATATAGTGTTATCATTTGATTATCGGAAGTTAAGAGTTCTAAATCCTCGAGTCACTCTTAATTTGAGCTTTAGAATCAATTCCGAGGAGAACTTATTGTTATCGGCATGTTTGTCGTGTTTTCTTGCCGTATATTTTTACAGCTCGTGGTGGGTCCTTATAAAAACATGTTTAGCTTGGTATTTCAAAGATGTTTGTTGAGGTAACCTTCCTCCTATGACCCTCCTTCGTAATTTCATGTTCTAGTATTGTTTTATGGATTTCTGAGCCACGAAGTGGTATTTTGGATCCGTGGCTCCGGGAAGCCCCTTTGTCATATTAAATTGGGTTGTTATTATTGTATGTTGATGGTGTTATGGTGTTAGAGGTATTGGGGATTTTTGTGATTCTTATTGGAGTCACCGACGATGGTTATTTGATTGAATGACATGAAGTACGCCTTGAAATAGTGCCTCAGAAGCTCGTTGCTCCTTTGAGATGTGGGTTGCATATTGTTGTTGGATTTAGCTGCCATTTATTATTCTTATTGGCCTCATTTTATACTTTGGAGTTGGCTGGTCACGAGTGTGACATTAACACCTTATCAATTGGCTATGGCTCGTTCTTGCAGCCTTGTCGATTCTAGCAATTGTTCCATTACCTTGGTTGGTCATATTTCATAGAGACGCCTTTGGGGCATCAGTTGAAAGTATTTTTTTGTGATTCAGAGCTTCCCTGAGTAGTTCGAGCTTGGACGACGCCGTTCCCGCAGCTAGTCATCGGATGACATGTAGGTTATGGCTTTCCCTACCTAGACTCTGCGCATATAGGCTATAACTGCATTAATTAACATCCTTGGGTGGGTTGTTATAGGTACCCTAGACTTTGTCTGCCTTGTTCTTCCGTTTAATTTATACGTTGTTTGTAGTATTTGCTTAGTATTGTATATTACTCTTATGGTGCTGTGTGGCCATGTATTGACTCTGGAACATAGATGGTGGGTTTTTTAGGGAATGTACGCGAGGTTCGGACATAGAGATGATCCTTTTAGATTGGTTATATCTGCTGAGTAGTTGTTGGGCCTCTGCAGGGCTGATAAGAGTTGTTGTAAGCCGTTGGGCTACTTTTATATTTATGTGCGAGCATATCATCCATGAAAAAGGTTTCCCCTACATGTTTTACTACAGTTTTGGCTGCGAGCCACTACCGACAGTTTTCCTAAATTTGCATAGCCCCGGGGGCCCATTTTTGATACTGTTGATGATAGAAAAGGGGATTTTTGGATGTTTTTGCACTGATTTTATTACTGGTATTAGTCTCCGCCGGGCAGAGCACCAGAATTGATTTTATTACTGATATTATTCTCTACCGGGCAGAGCTCGGCAGAGCACCAAACTTGATTTTATTACTGATACTAGTCTCTGCCAGGCGGAGCACTAGACTTGATTTACTACAGTTTTAGACCCGGTTACGCCCGGGCACCCTTGAAGAGGTTTTGAGGCATTTTCTACTACTTTAGTCCTGTATAGGGCCTGGGCATGCATATTCAAGACTGGGTCTTTATCTTGATCCCGGACTTGCTTTTGAATGCCATGTTTTGATACTGAGTTTTAGTATGGGGTCCGGGACCTCCATGGACCTTGCCGCTCTGGGCTTGGGGCTTCGGGCTGCGTGTGCCAGAGGGAGGGGTATATGGTGGAGTAGAGGTATACGGGCAGTGTCCTTCTATGAAACCTACCTACTAGTCCTGATCGGCATCGGAGGGGGTACATACAGAGATACCATTTCACCTGAGATCTTCATGATTCATATCATTCATTGTTTGAGGCTCCACCCTTGTTTGCTGTTTGTTGATTGTATGCTCCGGTAGTATGGGATGCCGGAGGGTTTGTTTTCACTTGATTGTGTTCCTCGGTTGTATGGGCGGCCGTTGGGATTGTAGGTAGATTATATTTACTCCTGTCGTTATATAGAGCTTTTCTTGGCATTCGATTCTTGAATGATTAGTGATGGTTAGCCTGTTGAGGCTCCAGTTGTGGGATTTTATGATTATTGAGAGGGCTAGGGAGCCCTATCTTATTGAGGCACTTTTGTGTGGTCTTTCGAGTAGAGTGTGAGATTCTGATTCCATTCTTATTGAGATTTGAGTAGTATCTCTCAATTGTTGTGGGTTAGTTATTCCATCCTAGGGTTGGACTTGTGGGGTGGATTTCTGTTATGCTACCTTGTAATTAGATTGGTGTTGTGATTTCCTTATACTTGTTGATTTCATTTTTGAGTATGATAGACTGCTTTCCTTCTTTTCCTTTACTTGAGGTTACTGGTATACCACTACTTTCTCAAACTCTCTCTCTCTATCTCTCTTTACTTACTTATATTGTTTTGCGAGGACTCCAGGTGCATTTCCTTTCCGTCACCTGTGATTCTGTGTAGTTGTATCCTCTATGCTGGCATGTGTTACTTGTAGCTCTTGGTTATGGATGATCTGTGCTAGCTCCTTATGTCTTGCTTATTGCTTCAGTGACTGCTTTCTTGCTATCTGTTACTTACTGCTTTTATATCTTATATGCGCTCAGTCAGCCGATGATGCCTACTGAGTACCCGTTGTCTTGGTGCTCATATTACACTTCTGCACTTTTTGGTGTAGATATTAGCTGAGCTTTCACCGTTGATCGCGTTGGAGACTCGTGCAGCTTTTGGATCTTTGAGACTAGGGTGAGCGCCTGATGGTCGGGGCTTGTCTACATCTCATCTGTTGTACTGTTGCTCCTTGTACTTTAGGAGGCAAATTTGTATTGTATTTTGTTACTTCTAGCACTTGTACTCTATTAGAAGCTTCTGTACTATCGATACCAAGTCTTGGGGTTGGTGTAGTTTTATTATGTATATATTCGGGTAAATTGCTTCAGCATTGTCTTATTTTTATATTCTTCTTCTGCTTACTTTCTGCTTATTGTGCGTATTGGTTTGGTAGTAGCCCATTACTAACCATTCTGGGCTACGGAAATTGGTTCGCCTACTACGGGGTTGTAGGTTCTATCATGACCTGAGAAATCGGGTTGTGACACGAACACACCCTAAGACTAAAACTAGTAATAACTATTACTAAATACTCTTAATAAATCAAGGGCTTACTTAGTCTTCTTCGTCATGAGGGCTTCTGTTTTGAGGATAGCCTCTTTTTTCCTTCTTCATGTAGTCTTCCAAGTTGAGTATTATACTCCTACTTTAGCATGTTCTTGAGCTTCAACTCTTCATTCCAAGCACGCTCCAAGACTCCAAGGTAGCGACTCGATGAAAAACCTATGAACTCCTTGGCTTATCTGTGTGTACAAAGTTTTGATGAAACTCGATTTGCATCTGGTGAGATTTTTGATGCGTACCCATTTCCAGCTTCATCCCGTATTTCCACGTGTCAAACCTTGACTAATTTTGATATGCATGCCAATTTTTACTTTATACATATAGTCTCACACTTGTCGAGTACCCGATAAAATGTACTTGAGAGGTAGAAAAGTTTCTGCTTTCTTAATGGGAAGGAAACCGTTTCAAAACCTTCTGACATATATGAAGAGACCAATATCCTTTCACATTTATTTCACTGATCATATGTATCCTTTCGTGTAAAGTCTCCCAGTATTGTGCTAACCACTAGGTGGATTCCCCTAAATCTCGAGTTTCAATGTGAATGATGACCCACTTCTCTTTTCTAAGACTTTATAATATCCTTTTCTTCTACATCCTTTTTTTTGTGCAATCCCTATTTTTACTTGTTGTTTCTTCTCTCAAATGTTCTTTTCCAAATTCTCCCGACTTTTATTTTAAGCCTTTTATATTTTTACCCTCCGTCTTTTCCTTCTCTAATGGAAATCTAGCCTTTCTTTTCCCGTCGATGATGCTCAAATTCAGACGGCTGATGTTTCTGATTCCTCTACTAATTCCCCACTTTCTGCCATCATGGAGGGGATTTCTATGAAAGGTAGCTCCTTGTCTTTGAGAAATACAAGTAAGTAGCCTGCCACTGTGAAGGACATAATCCTTAAAATTTTAAATTTTTCTAAGGATTTTAGTCATCAAAGTAGATCGGTGATTGGCAGTTAAAACAAATAGTAGAGGAGTATCCATCTCTCATTAGCTCTCTTGCAAACAGTATTGGAGGATTGCCATTGAAAAGATAAAGGAATTTGGGTCGAGGCACCGACTTTACATGAGCACATTTTGAACCAATGACTCAATTCCCTATTTGTGTACACATGCCCATTCATCCTTGGGTTGGATCCTCCCATCTACAAAGTTATTCAATTTCTGCCTCCAATATGAGGTGTTCTCGACAGAAGTTGGTCTGTTTATTTGGAGGGTGGTTGCCTGCCTCCATGATTTTTGCAGCACTATTAGATTCCTTTTATGCTCGAGCACCTTATCTGTCTCTATAGACTAAAGATGTTTAGAGGTGACATCTATTTTTACCTGGCTAGGGGCAACATCAATGATGATCTGGATTAAGGATGACTAGACTAATTTTTTAGGGTGCCCACTTTCAATCTCATTCCCTCTATACATATTGCATTCCCCGAGGTTTAGAATAGGTCCCATAAGTAAACCTTCTTCTGTTATGATTATTTTATCTTTATTCTTATTTTTTGAATTCCAATTTTCTGCCATCACAACCAAGCCTCGGACTCTGATAATTGTACCTAGTTTAGTTGATTGGGTATAGTCCTTATTAAACCCCCAGCTAAACCTACGAGAACTTATTGTATTACAAATCTTTTATCAAGAAAGCCCCCTTGATATGACAAAACCTCTTTCGCTCCTACAATTATCTATAAGGCTTACCATCCTTCTAGCTGACTCCAAGAAATGTCTTGGATCTTCCACGAATCTTCTTGAATTTGGCATCCCTTCAAAGAATAAAAATTAGGTCGAGTTTAAGAACAAACATCAAGGCTAGTCGAGCAGTAGGAGCTCTCATTCGATGATCTTGGAGATGCGATCCCATCTTGTCGATGAAAAGAAAACATTAGTTATTGTTGTTTGTGACAACGAGGAAGAAACTCATACAACCGATGATGATGCTTCAGCCTGTGTAACTAGGTCTAACTAAGCAGGGCCCCTATTATTAACCTACTATTGGAGGACACCCTATTCTTGAGGGTTTGCCATTGGAATTCCAAGTCTGAATGGGCATCTTTAGTGATTGATCAATGTCCCAGAACCAATTTAGTTTCTCCACCTCCTAATCAACCCAATCCTTCATCTATTCTAGCAATGAGAACGATCACTCTTCAAGTTCTAGAGAAAATGAGCTTCTTCTCATGACCAACCCACCTGAATGACTCTTTTTTAGGCTCATAGAACCCAAGAATAATCGACAGATGAACTCAGTGCCGCTTGAAAGCCTTATGATCGAGTAAATGTATACTTCTGCCAAGGTAGGTTTTTGTTTCTTCTCTCATTTCTTGAGTATTCTGATGCATTTCCCGTCCTTTTTGTGACACTTGCTTCTCCTTCCTTTGCAAGCCCATATAATTGACTTAGTGATACTTCAGAGTATTAGTCCATAAAAAGGTGGGTGAAGTTTGGTAACTAGGAACATTGAGGTTGAACTTGACGACCATGGAATTGAAGCTGGATGAGGTTGTATATCATGCCTCGAGTGTACACCCTAGACGTGGCCGATACTCAAAACCATTGCTGGCTTAAGCGAACCCTTGTTCTGGCTTACTACTGAAATTTAATACTGAAATACTTTGCCAAAGCTATGAAACAATAAATATGGGCTAAATTCTTTAAAATAAATAAAAGAATCAAACTTTCTAAATATCGATTCATAAGATCAAACTGCAACACTTGAAATCCTTGACACACTTCTAAATGTCAAATGAAGCCTCTAAAATGAAAGAACTGAGCAGTCTATCGGGACAAGACCCCAGGCTACCTTTATTTGATAAAATTGTCTATCATGCTAACAAGACTAAATTGAGCCCTCTGAGAGCAAAGTGGTCTCACCAAAAGCTAAGGAAAATATATCTAGGGATACACCTGCTGAAGAACCTGTGTACCTAAATTTACATCATAAAACAATGCAGTACCAAATGGCAACAATATATGGAAAGTACGGTATGTAATATGGCTGAATGGAAACAATGCTATCATAATTAATCAACTAAAATACAAAGCTGAATGTGAGAAAAACATAGATGAATAACTGATATATCAAATATCTGAAAATATGTAAGAGAACTGTATGTAATTGAATCGTAAAAGACTTTATAAAAATGGTGTCTACATGCCAAATTGAAATATTGAAAGTAATTTTACTTTTATGTTGGGGAGTTTCTTCTAACCAACAAACACCATATGAGCTTATGATACTCCAACGTCTTGCCCATATTGGCAGAGTTGTCCTATACCTTGCCAGGATATAGAATAAACTTAAACTATATATCTAATCTAAGCCCTAACCAGGGGCTAAATGAGGAGTTGCCCAAATCAATGGTACAATCCTATCCTATGCTAGCATAAGTAGTTTTGGAACTTGGATTATCTGAACCTTTACCTATTTCGATGCTAAATAGTCCTTCCAAAACAATAGTGCTCAAAACTAAAATCATACTTTAAGTCTCTACACAATACTTTAATCTTTAAATTGTTCTTGCATGTGAGCCTTGGCCAAAATTCTTTATCTTTCTTGCTAGCTTGTCTATTAGAGAAAATAGAACTTTCTTTCGTTTTAAAAATCACATTTTTGAGAGCTTAAGAGTAAACTCGAAATCTCGCATGAATATAAACTTCAAAACCTTAAACAATTTTTTCTCATGGAAAGCGTAATGCACCTAGCAATTATATAAAGCAAATCTTTTAAAAACAAAATCATAAGGTGAACTCATGTGGTCTATAAAATAGTCTAACATAAGAATCACAGATTATAGTATAGGAGAGGGCACAATATCATAGTATTGGACACTTTTTCCTAACTAGATTTCAAAAATAATCAACTCAAGGAGTAAGGAATTCCATTGAAGAACTTTGGGTAAAAACCCTAACTTAAATCTACTAAAAACTTAACCTTTATATAGTAGGGCATGGGAAAGAACAAAGTTTCCACACTATGGGTAGCCTTACATACTTTGAGCATTTCGAAACTAGAAGAAGAGTCTGCGTTTTCTATTCTTAGGACTTAGGGCAAAGTTTTCCTGAAGGACCCTAAGATTTTAGGATCAGGTTGTTAGAAATCTCAAAATTTAGGGTAAAATACATGAATATGTCTTAAAATATTATGGAGAAAACTTACTTAGCTTTAGGAGGGTGGAAGAGAGCTCTGTGAACTTATAGGGTTGATCTGGAAGTGAAAACATCGGAAAAGAAACATCCAACGCATCTTTTAAAAGTCCAGAAATTTTTGATGCACAGTTAGTTTCATGGACCGTGAACCAAGTTCATGAATCATGGTTTGAGCCATTGAATTTTTTGAGATTTTTTAAGTGTTTGAATTATTTCCAGGAATTGGTTCATGGGTCGTGGATCAGGTTCACAAACCGTGAACCCACATGTGGAGACCTGGCGAGTTGAGGTTGTTCTGGTTATTTTTCACGGTCTGTTTTCATGGTTTATTTTATGGACCGTATATTGGTTGTATGGTTTGTACAAACGGTCGTTAACTCCAGAAGTCTGGTCTGAGATGGGATAAGTGTTTTATAAATATTGGTTTGAAATTTGAGGTGTTACAATATCCTCCATTTGAGATTATTCATCCTCGGGTGACAGTCAAAATTAGAATGAAACGTATGAGTGGACTAATTTTGTCTGTCTGAAGCTACACTTACTAACATGAACTGAATTGCACTAGCATCAAGGTTTACAACCAATTACTTGTCATGATTCAAGTCTACATCCTGAACATGGATGGAACCTGATTCCATATCTGGCTCGAGTGAACCACTTAGCATACATCATGAGCATAACTATATTACGGATGATATAAGTATGGCATAACTCATCTTTAAAGAGAAAACATCTATCATTAATTCAATTATAAGAAAATATAATGTTTTATAAATGTAGTGACATGTAAGTCAACATCTGAATAATATGACTCTATAATCTATAGTCTATGAAGTCTCTAACTCTAAAAATAATACTGAATACCATGATAAGGCTCCTGATATACCTTATAACAACATAACTAGAATGTATAACTAAACCTCTATAAAGAAGGGAGGCTCACCAAATCCTGAATTCTGATGATCATACGGACGTGCTAAATCACGAACCTGTGTACTTGAGTCGGCATCATACAATGATGCAATGCCAAATGACATCAGTATATGAAATGTATGGTATGTAAACATGCAGGAAATAATACAACATAACATATTTGAAGTAATACAAACACTAGAAGTAAGCTGGACATGATAATAAGTCAAACTAGAAATTTTCCTAAAGAACATTAAGTACATTCATATTCTCTTCTTTCATAGTGAAAGTGAATGGTTTAACCGTCACAGTTTTACATCTTAAATTTTGTCTGTATGAGCTCCCTTTCCCCAAATTAACCGCGGGTCTTTACCTTGAGAATCCTAGCCTCGATTTAACTCGGGGGCTCTAGTTGAGTACTCTTGCCCCAATAGATATGGGGAGTCTATTCGTTGAGTACCCATGCTCCAATATCAGTGGGGGACTACTATTCTTGAGTACCCAAACCCCTATATAAATGGACATGGATGACTCTTTATTCATTACTAATAGGATATCCACTTTAGGCTCGTAATCTTAGTGTTAGCCACTTTTGGCACATAGTCATAATGCATCATGTTCATTAACCAATCATAGAGGATTCATATAAATCTATCTTATTTATCAATATTGTAGAGAGTTTAGGGAAAGTACTACAGTCATTCATCTGGACATGATTCAAGTATTATAAAGCATTCTTTTCTTTATATAGAGTAAGCTTTTGGGACATTCATTATCATCTTCATATAGTTATTATGATTTGGGAGCTTATGTTGTAATATCAAGCATATACAAAGGAGATTAGGCTTATCACGTTCAAAACCTACTTTAGGGAATTTGTCTTAAATACTATGGACAATACACTATCCTTAGGTTAACACTTTGAGGATTTATAAGATTCATGGGAATTGTAATTTCATAGGTTTCAGAGTCTTTAGATTTTTAGATATTCGTAAGGATCACAAGTTAAACGAGATTCATGAGATTCTACCAATTTCGTAGGGATCAGGAGATTTCATAATTTAAGAAGTTTCCTGCATTCTTAGATATAGGTACAAGGGTTCATATCATACTACAGAGGTTAGCTTTGCCACGCAATAGAACAAGGAAACATGTATATAGACTTTCATGGGAGCTACTCGGAAGAATCAAGAATCATCAAGAAATACAATGTTTTAACCTAACCCTAGATTTGTTCATGATATTCGTTCTAAAGCATGATGATGCATTCGTGAGGAATAATGAGAAAGGGTTAGACTTACATACCTATTAAGGAGAAGAATTCATAGATAAACCTTGCTTAAAGAGCCCTAGACTTTTCCTGGAGAGATTTCTGACTTGGAAGATTTGGAAGAAGAGTTGAGAGAACTTCTACAGTGAATTATTCTAAGTGTAGATTCTTATGATGAATTAATAATCGTGCTAGGAGATTTAAAGGGGGAGGCGTAAAGAACTTAAATTCCCTTTATTAGATGAAAATTTGGGAAAATTTCCCATATGAAAAGGCTCAAGCATGGCACGCCTCTCATAGTGCCTCCTCAGGGGCACGCCACGGTGCTCATAGTGCCAATCTAGAGGTGTGGCGCACCTTCTATAGTACTAGGAGTCTTTTTTGCAATTGTTCTTAAGTTTTCATATAGGTGACATGAAGACCTAATGTGGTGACCCTTATTTACAACACACTAGCCATTTCTTGTGCCAAGAACATCCGTTTAGGACCTAGAACTCATCCCAAAAGATTTATAAGTGATATAGGGATCACGACTCATTTTTCAAGCTTAAAAGAGCCTATAAAGCGACATGAACATGATAATATTTTTGGGGTGTTACACTACTGAAGAGCACATAACCACAAGCATAAATATAGGAACTACAATACAAAAATATGGGGCATAAGTTTTTGTATCAATTTCCAAAGTAAGGCTATTACCTTAGACATTTCCCCTTTGAGGAGTGAATAGATGAGGATATCTAGCTTTCATATCTTTTTTTGCTTCCCATGTAGCCTCTTCAACTAACTGATTCCTTCACAATACCTTAACTAAAGCTACTTCTTTGGTTCTCAACTTGCAAACCTGATATTCCAGAATCTCAACTGGAACCTCTTCATAAGATAGGCTATCTTTCACCCCTATATTTTTCATAATAACAATGAGTTAGGGGTCTCCCGTACACTTCTTAAGCATAGAGATGTGAAACACTGGATGCACAAATCCCAAATCCACGGGTAGATCTAATTCATAAGCTACACTCCCAATCCTCTTCAAACTATGACACAAACCAATATACTAGGGACTAAGTTTCCCCTTCTTACCAAACCTCATAACACCCTTCATTGTTGAAACCTTCAAGAAGACCCAATCATCAACATCAAACTCTAAATATATTTTCCTCACATCAGAGTAAGACTTTTTGCAGCTTTGCACGGTCTTCAACCTCTATTAAAGAAGCTTAAACTTCTCTATAGCTATATGAACTAAGTCTGGTCCTATCATTTCTGCTTCACCAATCATAAACTAACCAATAGGAGACTACACCTTTTCCATAGAGATCCTCATATGGAGCCATCTAAATACTGGAGTGGTAGCTATTATTGTATGCAAAATCTATAAGAGATAAGTGATCCTCCCAATTACCTTTGAAGTCTATATCATATGCTCTCAATATGTACTCAAGTGTCTTAATGGTACGCCCTGCCTGACCATTGATCTGTGGATGAAAGTGATACTTAGATTCACCTTCGTACCTAATCCCTTCAAAAAAGACTTCCAAAAATGAGAGGTAAACTGGGCACTCCTGTCTGAAATGATGGAAAAAAGAATTTATGAAGCTTGACTATCTCTCAAATGTACAATTTAGAATAGTCTTTAGATGAATTTTTTGTCTTAACGGGCAAAAAGTAGCGTGATTTAGTCATTCAGTCTACAATCACCCAAATCAAATTATGCTACCGATGCAATCACACTAAACCTATTATAAAGTCTATGTTTATCATCTCCTATTTTCACTCAGAATATTTATGTTTTGAGCCATACCACCGGGCCATTGGTGCTCAACCTTGAACTACTGACAGTTGGGACACTTAGCTACATAATTTATGATGTTTCTCTTCATGTTGTTCACCAATAGATCTCTCTCGACTCATGATATATCTTTGTGGAACCTAGGTGAATGGAATACCTAGAACTATGTGCTTCTGTCATAATCCTCTCCTTGAGATCATCAACATTTAGAACACACAACCTATCTTAGTACCTTAAGACACCATCTCCCCCTTGAGAAAAGCCATAACCTTCTTCTTGTAAACTTCTTCTTTTAACGGGAGCAAGATGGGTCATTGCCTTGTATCTCTTTAACCTTGCTACTAAAGACAATTCTGTCCCAATCTACCACCATCCTCAGACTCCAAGAGACAGACTCCTAAAATGTTCAAGTCGGTGAATATCCTTTGCGAGCTCTTTATTTCCCTCTTCAACATGAGCAGTACTTCTCGTAGACAATCTACTAAGTGCATCGGCGACCATATTTGCATCACCTGGGTGATAAAGAATACTCATGTCATAGTCCTTGAGAAACTCAAGAAACCTCCTCTGTCTGAGGTTCAATTCTTTCTGACTAAAGACGTACTGAAGGCTCTTATAATCTGTGAAGACATCAAGATGAACACCGTAGAGGTAGTGATGCCATATCTTAAAAAAACAAGATTTCCACCAACTCAAGATCATGGGAGGGTAGTTCTTCTTATGGTTCTTAAGTTTCCTAGAAGCGTAAGGTATAAGCTTACCCTTCTACATCAAAACATAACCAAGACTAACTCTCAAGGCATCATAATAAATAACAAAACCATCAGTACCCTATGGTAGGGTCAACACTAGAGCAGAAGTCAAGCAAGTTTTCAACTCTTGAAAGCTCTTCTCACAGGCTTCAGACCACTGAAACTTGGCTTTCTTCTGAGTTAACTTAGTCAACGGGGAAGTAATGGATGAGAGCCCTCTACAACCTCCCGTAATAGCCATCCAAACCCTCTACAACCTCCCGTAATAGGAGAACTGTCAGAGTCATGGGTTTGATCCAATTCTTTAATGCCTCAATCTTTTGGGAATCAACCTGAATACCCTCACTGGAAAAAACATGATTGAGGAATGTCAAAGATTTTAACAATAATTAACACTTAGAAAATTTGGCATACAACTTAGAAAATTTGTCATACAACTGATAATCCTTGAGTGTCTGAAGTACAGTTCTAAGATGGCTAGCATACTCCTTCTCACTATGAAGTACAATTCTATGAATATCATCGATGAAGACAATCACGAACGTGTCAAGATACTGCTTAAACACTCTGTACATAAGGTCCATTAAAGCTATAAGAGAATTAGTCAAACTGATGGATATAACAAGAAATTTAAAGTAACCATAACGGGTTCAGAAAGCTGTTTTGGGAATATCATTTTCTCTAACTTTCAACTGATGATAGCTGGATCTGAGGTCTATCTTAGAAAAATAGGTAGCACCCTGAAGTTAGTCAAACAAGTCATCAATTCTGGGGAAGGGATATTTATTCTAAATGGTGACCTTTTTCAACTAATGGTTAAAGGAGAACCGACTTTCTTACACACGAAAAGGACTAGAGCAACCCAAAGAGATACACTTGGTCTAATAAATCCCTTATCAAAGATATCCTTTAACTATTCTTTTAGTTATTTTAACTTAGCTGAAGCCATTCCATATGACATAATAGAGATGGGCTGAGTATCAGGAAGGACATATATCCCAAAGTCTATCTCCGTATTGGGAGGGACTCCGAGAAGATCATCGGGTAAAACTTTTGGAAACTCACTGATAACATGAACTGACTGAAGTGGTGGGGCTTTAGCACTAGAATCTCTAACTTGGACTAAGTGATAAGTTCACCCATTGGAAACTATCTTCCTGGCCCTAATGTAAGAAATGAATCAACCCTTAGGCATAACTGGACTACCTTTCTATACTAAGATTGACTCATTTGGAAACTATAACTTTACAACTATGGTTCTACAATCAACTGAGGCATAATAGGAATATAACCAATCCATGCCTAGGATAATATCATAATCCCCCATGTCTAACTCGACTAAGTTAGCCATGGTGTATTTATGATGGATTGACACTGCGCAACTTTTATAAACTTGCCTAGCCACAATAGACTCACCAGTCAAACTAGAAACAACAAAAGGTTCAAGAAGTTATTCATGATAGATTCTGACTTAACAATTATATGAGGGGTTACAAAAGATAATGTGGCTCCTGATTCAAGCAAAGAATAAGCATCATTGTACAAAACTTTTATCGTACTTGTAACAACATCAAGAGAGTCCTCTTGTTCGTGACAGCTGGACAAGGCATACAAGAAGTTCTGACCCTTACTTGTATATGAAGTAATACCTTTATGAGCAACTCGGCCTACTAGAGTGGATAATATAGTAAACTGGGTTCTATTGCCCGCATTACCCTATCTCTCAGGCAGACAATCCGTTAAAAAGTAGCCGCACCTAAAGCATTCATTTGTACAATTTCAACACTCTCTCAGATGGGACTTACCACAGCTATAATATGGGTATCGAGATGCTCCTTCTGCTACACTACCCTGGGATGAGAACCTTGTGCTCTAAAATTATGGTTATTCTTAAATATCTGGTCATTCTTGGTCCTGGGTGCAAGTGCACTAGATAATGATGGGGTAGGTCCAGATGACCTCCCATGCAAGAAAGACCCATTCCCATTACCATTCCTCTAGTGACTAGTCTTATGGTCGACTGACTTGGCCCTCTTACTCTAGTGTTATTTCCTATCCTTTGATTTTCTTCCTCAACTTTCAAGGCATAAACCATAAGTTTAGATATATCCATGTCGTTGATAAAAAATGCCCCCTTGCACTCTTTTTTCTTATTCTTACCAACTCCAGACATAAATTTACTCATTGTTTCCCTCATTGAAGACACCATCTCCAGAGCATACGGGATAGTTGAGTGAATTTGAGTCCATATTCCCTCAACTCATAGTAACCTATTTGAGGTTCACAAATTCTTCGGCTTTGTCCTCTCTTAACTCTAGAGAAAAGAAGCGGTCAATGAACGCATCCATAAAGTCATCCAAAATTGCAGGAGATGCGTCCTCATAATAAGTCAAATCCTACTGCTCATACCATATGTTAGCGACACCCTTCAACTGATAGAAGGCAAGTTCAACTTCCTCTGTCTCAGTAATATCCATCACCCTAATAATCTTCTGGACTTCGTCAATGAAATTCTAAGAGTTCTCTTCGGCTTTGGACTCTGAGAAAACTAGTGGGTTCATTTAGAGAAACTCATGGATCCTTAAAGTGTTTGAAGATTTATGAGAGCTGGAACTCGCACGGACTGCACACTAATAGCTAGATTGGGCTTCTACCAACTGTGTGAGCATCTGAATAACTCTCCTATATTCAATATCAGTAGTATTACAATAGAGAGGGTTGAGGAGTAGATGTCACAGGAACTCTCACTATGCCTGAAGGCACAAGTGAAGCTCCTACAATTGCGTTCTGGTCAGAAGAGCGACCCCCATTCCTAGTCTGCATCCTGGAAGATGGAGGCATGTCATTGACATTGGCTCCAACAACTGTAGTTCTTTGACTAGCTATTTTCTTTGGAGGAATGATCTGGAACACGCACAAGCACAAATTAGGACAATTCATAGAGTTTTCACTCTATCACACGAACTAGAATATGAAAGAAGGGTGGTATTTCCTAATATCCTATCACTTCCTATTATAAGTGGCGCGCTTCACACCCATAAGGATTCTACTAGGCACGACTTTATAGACATCCTAAGACTCTTGAATCTAGTGCTCTGATACCAAGTTTTTCACACCCCAAGTCTATACCCTGGAGGTGGCCAACACTCAGAACCAATACCAACCCGACCGAACCCTTGACCTAGCTTACTACTGAAACTTAATATTAGAATATTTTGTGGAAGCTATGAAACAATAAATATTGGCTAAAATCTTTAAAATAAATAAAAGAAACAAACTTTATAGATATTAATTCATTAGATCAAATAGCAACACTTGAAATCCTCGACATACTTCTAACTGTCTAATGAAACCTCTAAAATGAAAGAACTGAACAATCTATCGGGATAAGGCCTCAGGCTACCTTTATTTGATATAACTATCTATCATGCTAACAAGACTAAAATAAGCCCTCTGAAAGCAAAGAGACCTCACAAAAAGCTGAGGAGAAGATATCTAGAGATACGCATGCTAACAAACCTGTGTACTTGAATCTGCATTATGAAATAATACAATGCCAAATGACATCAGTACTTTGAAAGTAATGTATGTAATATGGCTGAATGGAAACAACTCTATCATAACTAATCAACTGAAGTACAAAGATGAATATGAGAATAACAGAGATGAATAACCAATATATTGAATATCTGTGCAAGTAAAGTGTATGTAATTGAATCATCAAACATTTATAAAAACAGTGGCTATATGCCAAATATAAATATTGAAAGTAGCTTACTTTTCAATTGAGGAGTTTCTTATAACCGGCAAATACAATGTGAGCTCATGATTCTTCAACGTCTTTCCCATATTGTTAGAGCTATCCTATACCTTGCCAGGGTATAGAACAAACTTAAACTATTGACCTAATCAAAGCCTTACCAGGGGATAAATGAGGAGTCGCTCAAATCAATGATACGATCCTATCCTACGCTGGCATATGTAGTTTTGGGGTTTGGGTTATCTGAACTCTTACCATTTCAGTGTTAAATAGTCCTACTAAATTAATAGTGCTTAAAATAAAAATCATACTTTCAGTCTCTACTCAAAACTTAGATCTTTAAACTGTTCTTGCTTATGAGCCTTGGACCAAATTCTTTATCTTTCTTACTAGCTTATTTGTTAGAGAAAATAAAACTTTCTTCCTTTTCAAAAATCACATTTTTTAGAGCTTAAGAGTAAACTTGAAATCTGGCATGAATATGAACTTCAAAGCCTTCAAAAAAATTTCTCATGGAAAATGTAATGCATCTCAACAATAATATAAATAAAGTCTTTTAAAAACAAAACCACAAGGTGAACTTATATGGTCTATGATGTGCCATGGATTACGTTACTTTTGACGCTTAATACTTAGGATTATTGCATGTTCTTTAGCATTTGGTTGATAGATTTAATGGTTTTATTTAAGTGTGCAGGAGAATAGATTACATAGCCAAAGTGCTGAAATTTATACTGAAAAGTGATAACTACAGGGATTACGGGAGATTTGATGATTCGTGGTTCAGAACCACCGACCCGTCCTATCAGTCGTGGAAAAAGTTCAACTGGAGTGCAAAATCATAGGAGAAAAACATGAGTCAGTCTACGAGTCGTGGTTCCAAACCACGACTCATCATGTTACTCGTAGAACTGGTGAACCTGCAGACATGCAAAAAGAAGAGCAGGTAACACGTGTCACTTCACGAACCATAGTTCAAGACCATGAACCATCCTGTAGAAATCGTGGTTTTTTATCGGAGAGGTGAAATAATAGAGTCTAAAACCACGAGTCATTCAACAAATCATAGATTGATTTCATGACTCGTGGTTCTTCCCATGGTTTCCCATAATAAGAAATGTTGACTCTTCAGGACCACAGTTGACTTCAGCAAACTATGAACCATTATCTGAAATAATGGGTCGTCAACCAAGTCATGATCCCTGTCGATTCCAGTTCTCCTAGTTTGTTTAGGATAGGATTTTTGATGTCTATAAATACTTTTCCTAGATTTTCTTTTACGTGTTAAGGTCTATATTTTATAGGAAACATATTCGTAAACACTTGGTATTGGTTTGTTCTTGGTTTGGAGAGATTAAAACATTCATAGTTCTTGATTCTTGATTCTTCTTCAATTATTCAAGTTTCTGGATTTCTTTACTTCTTGTCGTAAGTTTATGATCATGAATGCTTCAATAACTTCTGATTGCTTACTTATGAACATGAGTAGATAAATCCAAAACTAGGGTTGTGGGAACCATGATGGACTAAAAAAGTAGGCAAAGGACTTTGCAATTCTAGGATGATGTTTATGCATGTAGTGTTCTTACCTTCACTTTGATTACTTTTTATCGGTGGCTAATGTTAGAACTTGCCTTATTCTTACTTGCCAGACCAAGGAGGTAATGAATGGGAAAAGGGTTGGTTACAATGGAGATTTGAGGCTATCAACCCTTATCTAATAACTTGACCTTGTCCGAGATTAGCTAATCTGGGGTCAAAGGTAAGGGTTAGTAAAGCATACACCCATATATGAACCAAGTTGGGTGGTGAAATTCATCTATCTAGGGGACCAAACATTTAGGTGAACCTAACATACCAGTCTTGCATGCTAAGAACCAGAATAGATTGCTAGTACAACGCCTAATGCATTATGAACTCATAGGAAACACAGTCCTAGTTCATCTTCTCTATGAATCACAACAATATTGATACTTCCTGATTACTTGTTACTTAATAATTTACAAACATTAACTGTTAATCAAAATCCCCCTTTAGGGAAATAAGATAACTAAGAGCGCGAATACACACAGTCGAATGAGATCCTACCATATTCCCTGTGGGATCGACCCTAACCTTGGTTAGGTTCTATATTTGAACAAAGACCGCTTTATACTTCTTTTGGAGGTGTAATTTAGGCGTATCAAATTTTGGCACCATTGTTGGGGAATACGGTTTAGGATTAAGAGCAATTGTGTTATTTGACTGTTAGTCCTTATTTCCTGATTTGAATTTTTTGTTTTTTTTGTTTTGTCCCACGGGTTGCACACTTGTGCATACCCAGCACACGGAGTTAAGGTAATCCCCTAATTCCATTCAACCCCAAACTCTAATGAACTCTGAGGAACATGGTAAAGAAGGTGGTTGTCAAGACACCAGAAGAGGCCACATCCCAGATGTTGGCCGAGGAACAACAAAAGCAATAGGCAGAAGAAGATACCCAAATCGCACATAATGCTTAGTTTGTCGCAGACTTAGCAAATCAAAACACTATAGATGAGCAAGCAAGGCAAGAAGCTGCTCATCAAGCCACACTGTGTGCTCAAGCTATGAGAGATGAGGCAGTTAGACGCAATATACATCACAATTTGATTGGTCTGAGAGGGAATAGAGGTCACCAGTTTCAGCAGCCCTGACACATCTCTCACCACAATGTTGTTGATGATGATGTCAATAACAGAGGGACAACAAGCCCCATAGTATTGCCACTGCTGCCCGATGGTACAAAGTTTGATATTACAAGCACTATGATCCAGCTGCTGAAACTGAAGATATTATTTGCTGGCAAGCCCACTGATAATGCGAACTTGCACTTGATGAACTTTGTGGGGATCTGCAAGGCTTACAACCTTCCAGGGGTAGATAAAGATACTATCAGATTGCATCTTTGTCCAATTTCTTTGACTGGAGAAGCAACACTTTGGCTTGCGGAACTACCTGATGCTTTAATATTCACATGGCTTGAACTGAAAAGTCGGTTTTTAGAGAGGTTCTTTGCCCCATCAAAGATGTTGCAGCTCAAGCAGGAATCTATAACTTCAAGCAATTACCCACCGAGGCACTCTATGAAACATGGCTTGGATTCAATAAGAAGCTGAAACAGGAACTGAATCACAGGATCCTTTCAGATCATTTGATGGAAATCTTCTTCAAAGCACTGAATGCAAACACCAAGGCAGTAACTGATATATATAATCACTGGAGGAACATTCATGGAGAATACTTATGTCAAAGCTTCTGAGATGCTTGATAGGGTTACCAAGATGAACAGGGCTAGGCATACAAGAGAGGCTGAAAATGCAGCAGGAACTTATGCGGTTGGAAAATCCATAGATTATCAAAAATTGCAGGAGATTAGACAGGATTTTAAAGGGTTAAAAACTATTGTAGATCTGATTGTGAAACAAATTCTGAATAATAGTTTGGAGAAGGTGAATGCTATAGGTTCACAAGGTAAAGCACCTAGACAGGATAAGTACGACTCTGATAAATAAGTTAATTATCTGAATGATCAAGTGGAGGGTTTTCAGGCCAATGGCCAAGGAAATCAAGGTCGGAATAGAGATAGAGATGACAACTACAACCTGTTTGGCTATAGAGACTGGAGTAGGGGTAGAGATAGGGATGGTGACTAGCATAAAAGATATTACTACAAGAATGATAGAATTAGCATGTATGTCCTTCTTGGTAACCATGAAGTAGGATCTGAGCAGCCTATAATCAAAAAAATATTGGCCAAGGTGTTGTAGAAGGTGGATTCGATTAATGGTAACTTGAAGGAGATGCGTGCTGACATTGCAGGCTTGAATCAAAAAGTAAAGGCACATGCCATCTCCATCAAGCAAATAGAGAAAAAGATGAACCAAATGTTTGTAACCTTAAACCCGTGTCAGAAGGGTACCCTTCCTAGCAATACAGTCCAGAATCTAAAAAATAATGGGCATTGCATTGCAGTGATTACTCAAAGTGGGAAATAGACTGTTGATCCTCCTATTTCCATAGTTGTTGATGAGCCGAATGAACCTAAAAAAGATGATGTATAAATTTTGGTCGATTTAGAGAAAAAATGTGGTAATGAAAGTCCAATTGAGAAGAAGTCCAAAGTCACTAAGGAGAAGAACGACGAGGTTCTACAAGTCTTGAATCCTATACCATTACCTCCTCCACCTTACCCTCATAGATTGATCAAGAAGGCCGAGAAAGGTAAAATATCGCAAGTTCATCTCCATACTGGAATAACTTTCAGTGAATATTCCTTTAGTCGAAGCATTGGAGAAGATGCCTGGGTATGCAAAGTTCATGAAGGATCTGGTGACAAAGAAAAGAACTTTAAGTTTTGAGCCTGCTAATAACTTGCACCACTGTAGTGCAATAGCTTCCCATTCTCTAGTACAAAAAAAGGAAGATCCTGGAGCTTTTACTATCTCTTGCACGATTGGAGCCTTCTATTTTGTGAAAGCATTGTGTGATCTGGGTGCTAGTATTAATTTGATGACACTAGTAGTGTTCAAACAGTTGGGCTTGGGAGTCCCCAAACTGACTACAATGCATCTTCTTATGCCAGATCGCACGGTGAAAAGGCCAGTGGGGATATTCTATGATATACTTTTGAAAGTAGACACTTTCATCTTTCCTGCAAACTTTGTGATCCTTGACTGTGAGGTATATTTTGAGGTTCCCATCATCTTGGGATGCCCATTCCTTGCCACCAAATGTGCTTTAGTTGACTTAGAGACTGGGCAAATAAAATTCAGACTTAATGATGAGGTAGTAACTTTCAATGTCTGTCAGTCTATGAAACATCATGATGATATGCACGTAGTATCAGTTATAGATGTGGTTGGTAAGGAGCAACTAGTAGTGACTGTTAAAGAAAGACTTGGTGTTGAAGCACTTGCAGCTGTTATTATGAATTTTGATGGAGATAACATTGATGAGTATGATGATATGGTAGAGGCATTTGCCAGTATGGGGTCGTATACTTATGCTCCAAAGAAGCTTTATTTGGACCTGAAAAATCAACAGACCCCACCAGCTAGACCATCTATTGATGAGCCTCCAGTCTTGAATGCTAAAGCACTTCCTTTCCACCTCCGATATGTGTTCTTAAGAACTAATGACACCTTGCCAGTTATTATTGCTGAAGACTTAGAGGAAGGGCAGGTTAAAGCTCTGGTTTCTATACTAAGAAAGTTCAAGAGGACCATTGGTTGGTCCATTATGGACATTATTGGGATTCCGCCTAGAATCTACACGCATAAAATTCATCTTGAGACAGAATGCAGTTTGAGTATTGAGCACCAACATAGGTTGAATCAGCCTATACAAGAGGTTGTCAAGAAGGATATCATCAAGTGGCTGGATGCAGACATGGTTTACCCTATTACAGATAGCAAATGGGTGAGCCTGGTTCAGTGTGTACCTAAAAAGGGCGGAATCACTGTGGTTCCTGATGCTAAGAATTAGTTGATTTCGATGAGGCCAGTCACAGGTTGGCATGTATGCATGGACCACAGAAAGTTGAATGCTTGGACCGAGAAAGACCATTTTTCGATGTCGTTCATATATTAGATGTTAGACCATCTTGCTGGTAGAGGATGGTATTATTTTCTTGATCGTTATTCGGGATACAATCAGATCTTGATTGCTCATGAGGACCAAGAGAATACCATTTTCACCTGTCCATATGGGATGTTTGCTTTCAAGAGGATGCTGTTTGGGTTATGCAATACGCCGGTAATATTTCAGTGATATATGATGTCGATCTTCTCAGATATAGTGGAACACACTATTGAAGTGTTCATGGATGATTTTTTGTAGTTGGTGACACTTTTGATGATTGTTTGGCTCATTTGAGTTATGTGCTGAAAAGATGTGAAGAGTGCAACTTAGTGCTGAATTAGGAGAAGTGTTAGTTTATGGTCAAAGAGGGCATAGTGCTTGGCCACCGGATTTCCAAGAAGGGTATTGAGATCAACAAAGTGAAGAAAGAGGTGATTGAAAAATTGCCTCCTCCAGTTTCTGTGAAGGGTATCCATAGCTTTTTGGGACATGCTGGTTTATATCGTAAGTTCATAAAGGACTTATCTAAAATTTCACATCCCTTGTGCAAATTACTAGAGAAGGAAGTGAAGTTTGTTTTCAATGAAGTATTTCTGAAGGCATTTGAATGCCTCAAGCAAAAGTTGATCTCCGTGCCCATTATTATTTCACCTGATTGGTCTCAGCCTTTTAAGGTTATGTGCGATGTTAATGGAGTGGCGCTAGGAGAAGTCCTAGGCACAAGATGCAAAAATATTCTTCATCCCATCTACTATGCTAGCAAAGCACTTAATCCTGCTCAAAAAATTATATTGTGATAGAATAAGAGCTGCTTGTTGTGGCCTTTGCATTCGAGAAGTTCAGATCTTATCTGCTTGGCACTAAGGTGATTGTGCACAGTGACCATGCAACTCTTAGGTACCTCATGAAGAAGAAGGATGCTAAGCCTAGATTGATTAGATGAGTGTTGCTGCTACAAGAATTTGACATTAAGGTCAAGAACCAAAAGGGTACAGAAAATTAGGTAGCTGATCACTTTTCAAGGTTCCGCTTAATGGCAATGGGGGTGTGCGATTCATCAGGTGAGGAAGAAGCAATGCCAAAGATGAATGATGAGCACGAGATTGATGATTGATTCCTAAACGAGCAAGTGTTGGCTGCCTCCCAAGATCTTATTCCATGGTTTGCAGACTTTGCCAACTATTTGGCGAGTGATGTGGTGCCTCCTGATATGTCTATCCACCAACAAATAAAGTTCATGTCTGATGTCAAGAAATTCTTTTGGGAGGAGCCATTCTTGTTTTATGTATGTGCTGATACCATGATCCATAGATGTGTGCCTGAAGCTGAGATGATGGAGATATTAGAGGCTTGCCATTCATCCCCTGTTGGGGGATATCATAGTGGTATTCAAACAACTTACAAGATCTTGCAATGCGGCTACTATTGGCTGACCATTCACAAGGACGCCCATGATTATGCTAAGGCTTGCAGCCGATGTCAAAAAAAAGGTGGTATATCAAGGAAGCATGAGCTTCCTCTCACTCCTATCCTTGTGATTGGACTGTTTGATGTGTGGGGTATTGACTTTATGGGTCCTTTTGTGATATCCAATGGGATGACGTACATATTGGTTGCTGTCGACTATGTATCTAAGTGGGTGAAGGCGTTTGCGCTTCCCACTAATGAAGGCAAGTATGTCACAACATTCTTGAAAAAGAATATTTTTTCCAGATTTGGTACACCACGGGCAATTATTAGTGATGGAGGCTCTCACTTTTGCAATAAGTTGTTCCGTGTCTTGCTTAAGAAGTATGAAGTGAAACACAAGGTTGAAAGCCCCTACCATCCTCAGACTAGTGGGCAAGTTGAAGTTTCCAACCGCAATATAAAGTCAATGTTATCAAACACTGTCAATGCAAATAGAACGGGTTAGTCTAGGAAACTAGATGATGCTTTGTGGGCATACCGAACTGCGTACAAGACACCAATAGGTATGTCACCATATTAGCTTGTGTTTGGGAAAGCATGTCATCTACCTGTTGAGCTTGAGCATAAGGCCATGTGGGCATTGCAGAAATTGAATTTAGACTGGTTTACATCATCGTTTCAGCTGCTTGCGCAGCTGAATAAGTTAGATGAGTTTTGCCTCAATGCCTATGAAAGTTCGGCATTGTACAAAGAAAAGATGAAGTTGTATCATGACCAGAAGATTGTGAAGAGAGATTTTCAGTCGGGTGATTTAGTCCTACTGTTCAATTCCAGACTTTGCTTATTTCCTAGCAAGTTGAAGTCTAAGTGGATTAGACCATTCAAAGTGGTACAAGTATTCCCATATGGTGCCGTAGAGCTTGAAAATCATGAGGGCAAGAGGTTCAAAGCAAACATTAAGCATATAAAGGCTTATTTGGGAACTGCAGAGAAGCTTAAAGCAATTGAAGTTTAAACCCTTGGTGAATTCATAGTAACCAAGGAACTTGATGAAGTCTGAGGAGTGAAGTAACCTGCATCGTGCCATGACGTTAAATTAGGCGCCACATGGGAGGAAATCCATGAGGGAAACTTGATGAAGTTTGAGTAGTCAAGTGACCTGCGTCGTGCCATGACGTTAAATCAACCGCTGCTTGGGAGGCAACCCAAGGCTAATGTTTGTTTAATGTGTAGGTGAAAAGAAAAAAATGCCACTGCAGGAATCTCCAGGAATCACGAGTAGGTTCATGGCCCATGAATAGGTTCTGTGGACCGTAGACCAACTCGTGGTCTCTGGATCTAAATTGATAGGTCTCTGATAGAACATACTACTACTCACAGGACGGTCTGTGCTTTCAAATGATGAACCGTATACTCTATAGTCATTCCTAGCAGTAGATAAGGCAAGCAATCAGAACCCCGAGTGGGACTATGATCACTTCATTTGACGAACCATAGTTTGCACTCATAGGTCCCAGGTATAGTAAACAAGCCAGGTTGCGGGTCAGCTACAATTTTAAAATAATACCCGATTAGTCTTTCCTTCTTCTTCTGTCCTTCACCCTAGGCAAGACACTATTTTTAAAAAAAGGAAAGAATCAAAATTACTCCCTCTTTCACTCCCAATATAACTCAAACTCCCGAATAATTTCTACCGAAGAAATTCCTAAATATTGCATGCATAAATCGATCACTTCATTCCCTCCTCCGTCAAGAAAAGAACTCGATGAAGAAGGGTAAGTTCTTGACTTCCTCTAAGTTATTTTTCTTAGATCAATCCAAGGCTAAGGTTCATGTTTTGACTAATGCTCAAAAATATTGAACCCTAGATGAATGTGTGATAGATCTGTAGTTTGTAGTAGATACAAAATTTGTTAATTTGGAGGTTTATGTTGAGGGATTAAATGAAAAGTTTAAAACTTAAGAAGGAGAGAGTTTTTTATCAAAAAATTGTTGTTCAGTGATTAAGAGTGAATCTACGGACCGTAATTCAGTTCATGGACCATAAATCCACTCGTACAATAGATCTCCCACATGTTAGCTTCTGATGAATGAACTACGACTCACAAGATGAACCGTAGTTCCAAACTACAGCCCATGATATGACTCGTGGTCCCTGAAACCAAATTTGTAAAAATGCTTATTCACAGGATCAGAAATATGACTCATAGGATAGATCCGTGGTTCTGAACCACGGTCCTTCAAATAGGTCATAGTTTTTGGCACTAAAGATGGTAACTGAAACTACGAATTGGTTCATGAGCCGTGGTCTTCTTCTACTGGCCGTGGACCAATTCATGGATTGTGCATGCAACATCTAAGTTTATGTTTTGCTTTGATAACCTGTACTAAAAATTCTACCCCGCAGGTACCATGCCACCATAAGAATAACTCGAAGAAGGTGGCAGCACAAGACTCAAAGGGTGCTATTAGAAAAAACTGACAACTTCAAGATGAGTCCTCTAAGTCAGAGAATAGTGGATCTAAGGAAATATACACCATAAATTCTGATCCTGATGCAGTACCTCTGACCACTAGACAGAGATCAAAGATACAGGCACATGCCATCCCTCCTTAATCTGAAAAAAGAGAGGGTCAGTCTAGTTCATCACCTCAGGAGAGAGGTATCGACGAGTCTGAACCCAGAAAGGATACAGCTTTGGGCAACAAGAAAGATATAGATTCAGGGTCATCCTAAGAGAGTACTAGCCATAGTGCTAGTAAGAGTGCAACACTGAGGGTCCTGCTGCAGCAGTAGCTCAACCTGATGAGCCCATCCTCAATACCCCGACATTCAAATGCAAAACTCCAGAGTTCAGGATAGAGTGAGATGGGCCATAGAGGGAAGTTCCCCATTGTTTCATGAAGGTTTGGAACAAAATGATAAAGGGAACCCAAGGCAAAATATATTTGAAGAAGTTGAGGTGAGATCTGCTGCTTTGAACAATATGGCTAACATTAAAGAGTTGTATAATCACTACGGGTTCCAATGAATGAGTCGACCGGGTGGTCCTTACAACTCGGTTCTAGTCTGTGAGTTCTATGCTGCATATGTTGCTACCCAGATAAACATATGTAAAAATGAAAGAATCTAAAGATGCAGCCAGCATTGGATAGAGTGTAAATACGAGGGATTCAGGTTGATATCTCAGAGCACACCATCCAATGCTTTATATATGGCCCAAACTATGTGGCACCAGTGGCTTAGCTAGACCTGGATACCAACTTGGATTTGCACAACCATAAGCAAACACCTCTTAGGTGGCTTGCATCGGTTATTACTGATAAAAATCTACCATGGATAATGACCAAGATCTTGAAAATCATAAAGGCATCATTGAGTATGGCAGGCAAGTTTTGGTGGTCCATGCTATGACACTGATTGGTACTGATATCTACTAACAATACATTGACTCCAGGCCAGGAAATTTTGGTTGCAGCCATCATGTCCCGGTATGACATTATAATTTCCCACATCATTGTGGAGGAACTCAAGGAGCGTGTATTGTGGGCATCGACATCCCTTCTATTTCCTTGCCTTTTCACTCAGTTATGCCTAGCAGCTGAAGTGCCTGAGATTGTGGGAGTTCATAGGACCTTATAGGCTATAGGCTTTCAGGATATTGCTCTGATTCGAGATACGACTAACCCTATGGCAAGGAGTAGATCCCATTTTGCTGCGTCCGAAAGTACTATTTTTCCAAACCCAAGTAGAGATGTTTTGGATGATGCGTTGGTTATGTTTGATGAGACTTCTGTTACTACTTCCACTCCTTTGGCTGCTGCACCTGACCCATCTACATCAACTCAGTCTACACCCATCTAATGAGTTGGGTCCTTCCATCCTTTTCACTAGCGAGATTTTTAGCAAGGTAGCTAAAGAGGTATTTCATGCAGATGAGCAGATTAAATGCTTCTCAAACATCATAAAATCATTGATCCAAAAAGAGATAGCTGATGCCATTGCCCCAATTTAGAGTTCGATTGATAGAATAAATGACCATTTAGAAGGGATAGAGATTCGGGTGAACAAACAGTTGCAAAATCTGACTGTTTCGGACCTTACTACCATATTTACTGAGCTTGCAAAAGCTCAAGCTGATATTGATGCCATACAAAACCCACAAGTGCCAGTTATCCCACATATTCAAATTTCACTAGTTGGGGCTGCGGAGGTTAATTCTTTCATTGATTTTCTTACACATTCCCCTCCTCATGAACCGATCAGAACTGCTTCTGATGAGGGTAAGGATGACAGTAAGCTTCCTGAAACCAAAAAGAAAAAAAAGAGAAAGAGAAGGGATAAGAAAGTTCGCCAAGAGGGTGATGAGGCAACGTTGACACCTGGTGAGTTAGAGAAGAAGCAAAAGAAAAAAGAAGCAGAGGTGCGTGAAGAATCCCAAGCCATCCACCAGATTTGAGTTGATGCTATTAGTACTGGTGTCTCGAGAAGTGGTGTTGTCGGCACCACAAAGGTAATTTCTTCAAACCTTATTGTAGGAGGGACCATTGATGAAGAACCTTGGGCAGATGTTGATGTTGAGAGGACTGTTGAGACAACCTCTATTGGTGAGAAAGAAACTAGCACCGATCCAGCGGGTCTGGCTACTACATGATGACCGTGCTTAGACTCCACAGGTATATCTTGCCTCCCTTGTTTTAGATATTTTTTAGTGCATTGTGGACAATGCATATCTTTTTGGTAGGGTGGGGAAGATAGTGTGTGTGTTTTTGATGGGTGTCTTTGGCGAAGTCTGAGTAGCCAAGATAACCCGCGTCATGCCGCGACGTTAAATCAAGCGCTGCTTGGGAGGAAATCCAAAAGGGTACCTTTTTGAGGTATCTGAATCCTTGGGGTTTTCTTTTTGTGTTCTTTCCCCGAGGATCTTTATTTCTTTTTAACCAACATATTTTGATAGTTTATGTGTAGTAAAAAAAGAATAGGAGCTTAGCCCAGTCTATGGTCTGATTTTGAACGAAAAATGGAGAACCCTCCAAATTTTATGTGACATGATCATCATTTTGATAGACTAACTGCTATGGATCTATACTTGACATTTTGATTATCGATGTGATGAATAACTTAAGCTAGGGCATGAACTTGATAAGTTAGCAATTGGTTGTTTTGCTCTGTGTCATGTATGTGTGAGCTGCATTTGTACTGTTCTTGCATTGTGTGCCAATCCAGAACTTGCCTGGTTAGAATTGCCTAGGATGTAGGATAGTTGGTTAGGAAAGGATCATAGGCTATTTTTAAAATAGTCCACTTAGCCTAAATGACCGTCTAAATGAATTGAATATCTTTTGATCCCTAATTTTGAGTCAAAATTGATCCTTTTTGTTGCTTAACCTATTCACCTCCCCTGTTTTCTATGAACCTTCAGTTTGGCCCTAGTCCCTCCTTGGACATTGTGTACCTCAACTCAGGCAAATCTCCTAAGTTGAGGGTGGCTACTGTGGAGGTAAGTGAGAAGTATGGGGTATGAAAATAAAAGGTTAGTGATTAAAAAAGGAAAAAATAATGGGTGTGGCGTATGTGTAAGAAAAAAAAAAGAAAAAAAGAAAAAAATATGATGAAAAAAAAAGTTGAGTCTGAAATAAAAGCCGCACCCATCGTTTGATGAAAAAGAGATAGAAAGGGAGAATAAAAGAGGAAAAGAGTTGGTCTAAAGGTGGAAGAAAAATAGTATAGTGTCAATGAGCGCATAGTCACTATTTCCCAAATATACCATACCCATCCCCAAACCTGCGTTACAAGCTGAGTAAAGTCCTATCATGAACTTAGTCTAATTTTTCAAAAACCGAGGCTTAAAAAATAAGGACAAGCCTATTGTATTGTGCATGCATTGCTTGAATCTCTTTGTGAGTGTGAGTATTCTAGTTCAGTCCCAGATATTAATTGATTTACTGTGTGATTGGGACTTCTTTGTAGTGAGAGCACTAGAGTAACATCGATTGCTGACTATTAGTGTAAGTGTCACCTATGTATGCTAGGTTATCTATTGATAGCTTAATGTCATCCATGGATCCTCTTGTGTTGTCTTAATAAATGGTAACTTGTGCACATGTTTTATACTGAGAAAGAGAGGTGTAGTTGTTGTAAGTTGAATTGTTGGAATCATATGACTGTCGTAGTTCCTAGTTTTCTTTTGCTTAAGCATCATATTAGGATAGTTTCTTTCATTTCTTGAGGATAAGCAACAATTTTAAGTTAAGGGTGTTGATGTGCCATGGATTTACGTCACTTTTGACGCTTAATACTTAAATTATTGCATATTCTTTAACATTTAGTTGGTAGATTTAATGGTTTTTATTAAGTGTGCAGGAGAACAGGTTCCATAGCTAAAGTGTTGAAATTTATACTGAAAAGTGATAACTACGGGGATTATGGGAGATTTGACGAATCGTGGTTCGGAACCACGAACCCATCCTGTCAATCGTGGAAAAAGTTTAGCAAGAGTGCAAAATCATAGGCAAAAATCAAGAGTCTGTCTATAAGTTGTGGTTCCAAACCATGACCCATCCTGTTACTAATAGAACAGGTGAACCTGCAGACATGCAAAAAGAAGAGCATGAAGCACGAGTCACTTTATGAACCGTAGTTTTAGACCACGAACCGTCCTGTGGAAATCGTGGTAATTTATCAGAGAGGTGAAATAATAAAGTCTAAAACCATGAGTCATTCGACGAACCATAGATTGATTTCACAACTCGTGGCTCCTTCTATGGTTTCCCATAACAGGCAATGTTGACTCTTCAGGACCAAGGTTGACTTCAGCAAACTAGGAACCATCATCTGAAATGACGGGTCATCAACCAAGTCGTGATCCCTGCTGATTTCAGTTCTCCTAGTTTGTTTAGGATAGGATTTATGATGTCTATAAATATTTTTTCTAGGTTTTCTTTTATGTGGTATGCTCTATATTTTGTAGGAAATATATTCGTAAATACTTGGTATTGATTTGTTCTTGGTTTAGAGAGATTAACACATTCATAGTTCTTGATTCTTGATTCTTCTTTAATTATTCAAGTTTCTAGATTTTTTACTTCTTCTCGTAAGTTTATGATCATGAATGCTTCAACAACTTTTGATTGTTTATTTATGAACACGAGTAGCTAAATCTACAACTAGGGTTGTGAAAACCATGATGGATTAACAAAGTAGGCAAAGTACCTAGTAATCCTAGGATGGTATTTATGCATGCATTGTTCTTCCCTTCGCTTTGATTACTTTTTAACGGTGGCCAACGTTAGAACTCGCCTTATTCTTACTTGCCAGATCAAGGAGGTAATGAATGGAAAAAGGGTTGGTTACAACAAAGATTTGATGCTATCAACCCTTATCTAATAGCTTGACCTTGTCCGGGAATAGCTAATCTGGGATCAAAGGTATGGGTTAGTAAAGCATACACCCGTAGATGGACCAAGTTGCGTGGTGAAATTCATCTATCTAGGGGACCAACCATTTAGGTGAACCTAACTTACTGATCTTGCATGCTAAGCACCAAAATAGATTACTAGTACAACGCCTACTGCATTATGAACTCATGGGGAACACAGTCCTAGTCCATCTTCTATCTGAATCACAACAATATTTATACTTGCTGATTACTTGTTACTTAATAATTTACAAACATTAATTGTTCCTTAAACCCCCTCCCTTTAGGGAAACAAGACCGCTAAGAGCGCGAATACAAACAGTTGAACGAGATTCGATCATATTCTCTGTGAGATCGACCCTAACCTTGGTTAGGTTCTATATTTGAACAACGACCGATTTATGCTTCTTTTGGAGGTGTAATTTGGGTGTATCACTCTGTAGAATAGTCTAAAACAATAATCACAAATTACAATGAAGGAGAGGGTACAATATCATTGTATTTAACACCTGATCGTAACTAGATTTCAATAATAATCAACTCAAGGAGTAAGAAATTCAATTGTAGAACTTTGGCTAAAACCCTAACTTGAATCTACTAAGAATTGAACCGTTAGATAATAGGGCGTGTAGAACAATGAAATTCCCACACTATGGTAGCCTTAAATACCTTGAGCATTCCAAAACTAGAAGGAGAGTATGTGTTCTCTATTTTTGGGACTTTGGGAAAAGTTTTTCTGAAGGACCCTAAGATTTTAGGATGGGGAATCTTGTTAGAAATCCTAATTTTTAGGGTAGAATACATAAATTTACTTAAAGAATTATTAAATTTACTTAAAGAATTATGCAGAGTACTTACCTAGCATTAGGAGCGTCGAAGAGGGCTCTAAAATCTAATAGGGTTGATCTGGAAATAGAAAAGTGGGAAAAGAAACATCCAACACGTCTTTTAAAAGTCCAGAAATTTTTGATGCACGGTCAGTTTCACCGATCGTCGTTCAAGTCATTGAATTTTTTTGTGGGTTTTTAAGTCTCTAAATTATTTTCACAAAATTAGGTTCACGGGCCATGGACCTAGTTAACATACTGTGGAGACCTAGCGAGTTGGGGTTCTTTTGATTAGTTTTCATGGTCCATTTCATGGATCGTGCACTGGTTATACGGTTCATACAAGCAGTCCTAAACTCCTGGGGTCTAGTCTAAAATGGGCTAAGTGTTGTATAAATGTTGATTTGAAATTTGAGATGTTATACTATGAGGGAGAAAGATGATGTCAGCCAACATGTTAATCGAGCTTATGAATTTATGGTCTTGCAAAAGTAGTAGTCAATCGAGGTTAAGGCCAAGTTTTCCACTTTGGTTTCTAATGAATGCAAATTTGCCGTGATAATCCAATCTCTGGAAATAAAGGGTAACTGGTATAAAAATCAGCAGGCTGCTCTCTAAAAAGAGATGAAACATCTCAGACAAGAGTCTAAGGACTTGAAAGAAAAGGGAGAGGGCATGGAGGCCAAGCTTATGGCTTCCTCTTCTTGAGAGGCAGACCTTCAGGTTCATCTTAATGCCTTAAGTCTAAAAAAAAGACCTTCAAAGGGAGAATACACGGGTTATTATAAAGGTCAAGTATGATGTTACTAAGGCTGAGCTTCACAATATCACAATCAGTTGAGTGCCCAGAGTAAGTGTAGCGACCCTCTTGGGAGGATGCCACTTCCGAAACAAAAATAAATACATACTTATAGCGTTTAAAAAAATCCATTAAAGACATATTAATCATCTTTATTTATATAGCGAAATTAGGCCCATTCAAAAAGAGTTAAGGTATAATATTTTGACGTCTAATAATTCATATAATTTCAAGTAAAGACAGTATAGGAGTTTCAATTCTCGATGGTGAAAACTTTCAAAATTTCTCAAGAATGTACCTTATAGAAAGTCTTTTTTTTCATTTAAATACAACTGCAGGATCATTTTGTACATCATCTTCAGATTTCCAAAAGCTAAAGAAAAATATTAGTTTCTTCCATTATGCAAACTACAAACTAAAATGTGACTTAAATATATTACAAGACCTAGGTTTACATACCTCAAAGCTGCCAACACGATACCAAATTCAAGTTTATAATTTACACTACTACGATAAAATAAGCCTTCAAAATTTACATATACAGGTGCAACATATGGATCATGTACAAGTATCAAAATTTACTATAAAATATAGATGTCTATATGCAAATATGATCTTCTAAAAGCTTCAAAAAGTCTACTTCAACTAGTCATCTTTAATTATTTTCCCGACCGTCACCTACGATAGAAAACAACTATCGCTAAGCACAAAGCTTAGTGGTATATAAAGTTGGGCTTGGAGCCATAGATTTCTCCAATTCTCTTTTAAATTATTGGCAGCTCAATATAACATATAAATGAAAATCAAGTAAACAAGTATATTACAAGTATCAAAATCGGCATTCAAGGCTCAAGTGTCAAGAAAGTTCATAGAACTATTTCACGAGATGTCAAATAAAATTTTTTACCCAATATGTATGCCATGACATTACATGAAGTATAATCAAGTATCAAGAAGGACCGAAGCCCTGTATCAAGTAGGGCCAAAACCCAAGAATCAAGAACCATATTAAAAATGGCTTTCTAGTTCGTACTTAAATGGATAATTTCCATAATTAAGATGAACCACAAATTCAAAGTCAAGATGGCCAAAGATCCGAATCAAGAGACATGCCGATATAACAATATAGTAAATGCCACAAGAAGCAAAAAGTACCAACAAGAATACAGAATGATCGAGCAATCCATATAAATGGGCGAATTAATGAATATCTCACAATAATTTGAAAATACCAATATGACGATATAAGGTCACGAGAAGGCAAACAAAAGTTCCAAGATAACATTTAAAATACTCCAGCAAGAATGAGAGTACAAGTTCAAGTTTATACATAAACTTTGGATTTTTAGCACATAAACAGTCCTGTCATAGTTCAATTGTGGACCAACAAGTGCGTCAACTTCCTCAAATAATTTCCTTTAGCTTGTACAAGAGTATAAACACCTTGAATACACAATCAAATACTTATTTAATATTCATCAATTTTAGTAGGTAAAAATGAACCAGATAGATATCAAAAGTGATCCTAATTTGTGCAAATCACACCAAATCTCCATAATCGTATTTCTGACAGCCTAATTGTCTTGTGTTGTGACTCAGGTTTGAATAGGTAAATGGCCCAACTAGGCTTTGTAGTATTCACAAAAGTTGTAGGTACATTTATTAGAGTTTCCAAAAGTCAATAATAATTACAAAATATATTTTGTACGAAAATATATGCTCAAAATACTAACAACAGTACATAGAAGGTTTCTAAATCAGAAAAATTGGCTAGAACTTTCCATGTGTTGCGTCACTTTTTTCGACCCCATAACAGAAAATAAAGCTTTTGAAATAAACAAAATAGTTATAGATCTATGTATTAGCTTTCCAAAACATATGTGTAACTCAAAACTGACCTCTACACAATGATATATACCAAAATTACTAATAGATACACAGTTTCAAAATTGAGTTTGGGTTACTTACCACAAGGGGGGGCTTGTCTTGAGTTCTTGCTGAAAGAACAAGTTTTATAGGTGATTTAAGGGGAATATGATTCAGAAAGATTTCTGGGGGTTTCCTCAATCTTAAAGAACCAAAATTGGAGAGAAGGTGATATATTTTTTACACACAAACTAGGATATATATCACATAAAAAGGTGGTTGGCCAAAATTTAAAGTTGGCTACCCTAAATTCTAAATATCTCATGTACTTACTATTATTTATGGAGATAAATATATAGTTGTAATAGTTTATGTAAATACCCTGATACAATTTTCTAAAATACCATGACACTTTAAGGCAAGCAACTTTTCAAACGTTGCAAAAATTCGAGTTTAGAAAGCGGGAAGTAGAGCTCATCCCTTTTTATCAACGAATGGTCTAATTAAGTTTTAATGTTAGCTTATATACTTTGGAGTGTTACAACTCTCTCCCCCTTACAGAAATTTTGCCCCAAAATTTACCTGATTTTAGTCCCGAAACAAATGCGGATATTGGGTTTGCATGTCCGTCTCTCGCTCCTAGGTGGCTTCTTTGCCAGAATAGTTTCTCCAAAGTACCTTTACTAAGGGAATTCTTTATTTCTATGTTATTTCACTTCACGTGCTAAGATCTGGATAGTTTCTTCTTTATATGTCAAGTCAGGATTAACCTCAATAGATTTAACAGGGAGAACATGAGACGGATCTGAGCGATATCTTCTAAGCATAGAAACATGGAAGATGTTGTGGATCTTGTCTAACTCAGTTGGCAAATCTAACTTATAAGAAACTAGGCTAACTTTCTCAAGTACTTCATATGGTACAATAAATCGAGGGCTATGTTTTTTTTAGCCAAACCTCATACTCTTCTTCTATGGAGAAACCTTTAAAATACCTTATCGCCAACTTGGTGCTCAATTTCATTCCTCTTAAGATCAGCATAAGACTTTTGTCTATCTGAAGCAATTTTTAGATGATCCTTGATTATTCTTACCTTATCTTTTGTTTGTTTCACAATCTCAGGACCAATAAGTTTCTTTTCACCAACTTCACTACAATAAAGAGGAGTCTGACATTTCCTTCTATATAGATCTTTATAAGGAGGCATGCCAATATTGATTGGTAGCTATTATTGTAAGCAAATTCTATCAAAGCCAAGTGTTTGTCCCAACTACCCTCAAACTCACTAATGCAGTATCAAAGAATATCTTCCAAAATTTGTATTACCCTTTCAGACTGGCGATCTATCTGGGGATTAAAAAAAGTACTAAAGTTCAACCTAGTACCCAAAGATTCTTGTAAGCTTTCCCAAAATCTAGATGTAAACCTCAAGTCTCGATCAAATACAATAGAAGCTAGAATTCTATGTAGACTCACAATCTCATTGATGTAAGGTTTTGCTAAATGCTCAAGTGAGTAATCCACTCTGATTGCCATGAAGTGAGAACTCTTTGTTAGCCTATCTACTATAACTCAAATTGTAACACCCGAGAACTCCCAAGCCTAAACTAAACCCAACTCAGAAAAACCAAAAAAAAATAAGAAATTTCCAAGTCCCAGCCGGAACCACAGATGATTTCCACGGAACGTGGAACATTCCATGAGCCATGGAATGCCTCCGTGGAACTCAGACAAAGACCAGCCAAGTTGGGCTCAAGACCACGAGTCAGAACCACGGACCGTGGAATGATCCACGAGTCATGAATTCCACTCGTGGAACTCAGGCCTGAGACCCAACTATCCCTATGAAACCATGACATGTTTCCACGAACCATGGAATGATTCACGAGTCGTGGAATGGTTTCGTAGGACTCAAACCTGATGGTCATCAATCCCTCGAGAACCACGATAGGTTTCCACGAACCGTGGATGGTTTCACGGGTCATGAACCTAAGTTATGGAACTCAGACCTATAGCTAGACAAAGTGGCCCATGAACCACGATAGGGCTCTACGGGCCTTGGAAGCATCCACGGACCGTGAAACCTATCCGTGGAACCTGAGTCACAAATTTCAACAGTTGTTCTTTTAAATTCTCAGGGGTATTCAAGACTTTTCCTATCCCTTTTAAGGCCTAAGCTATGTCATTTTTCTTAGTCTAAGCCTAATTAGTTAGTCAAAAACTACCCAAATCATCCACTATCCAAAAAAATCATCAGACACTTACAAAGAAAAGGAGAAAAGAGGTGACAGTTTTCTCTCAAGAACAAGCAGAAGGTCTTCTTCAAGCTCAGCCCCTAAAATCTAAGGATTTCTCCATAGGTTCTCATCCAGGTATGTGGGATTTTATCAATGGGTTACTTCCATCCATTGAGTCCCTTGATTCAGTTCAGTTCCTCAGTTTCTTCATGATTTATTCAGACCTAGGGTTCCTACACCTTAGGGAATCATTGAAATTCAGATTCTATCGCTTGTGTGATAACCATTACATGTTTCTTGGAGAATTAGCATAGTCCAATGTACAAAATTCAGTAACCCTAGCTGGTGTAAATTTCAGTACTCTTAATTTATACTGCTAGTCAGATAATTCAAGAAATTATGCTTCAAAACTAGAATGCCCTCAGTTTTAGTATATGTATGTCACATTCTCATATGATTATTAGTATTTGAGCTATTCAGTATTTCAGCTTGTATTTCATTGCTTGTATTCAGTTGGGAGTAGACTTAGTACCGAGCGGATGAATGGATGAAGGCTTGGCTGTCAGATTAAGCTGAGACCTTTAGTAGAAGTCCCAAAGTCCCAAAACTATGGCTCTACCATAGGTATAAGGGGATCAGCTGTCAGATTAGGCTGGTCACCCTTGTCCCATATGGATATCAGTTTAGTGGATCCACGTCAAACTTATTTGTACCCTTGTCAATGTATGAACACCCTTCCATCCAGGGTTATAGGTTGGCCCCATAGTTAGCTCAACTTGGGGGATGTCGGTTAATGGTAGCTCCCACAGTCAGACTCATATTGCATTGACCATGTAATCAGTATCTATATCAATTATTCAGTTTAGTATATAATATATTTATGTTAATTACTTGGTCATTGCATTTAGCTCATCTTTCAGTTCATGCTGCACTATGTATTTTCTTTTTTCAGTCTTTATGTTGTACAAATTTGTATATATCCTGCATGCTCAGTACATTCAAAGTACTGACGCATACTTTTGTGCTACATCATTATATGATGTAGGTTCAGGCATTCAACATCTATAATGCTCTTAGTACGATTTATCAGTCCCTACTCAGCAGCTCAGTGGTGAGTCCTCATAGACCGAGGATGACAACTTATGTTTATTCTTTCAACATTATATTCTAGTTTTCAGACTTTTAGAGTTAGCTGGGGGATTGTCCCAGCAACTCACTTCAATTAGAGGCTTTCAGACATAAACTACAATCAGCTTTGAGTATTTCAATTTACTTTCAGACTTATCACATTTTCATATATTTATATATATTTAGACATGTTTGGGCTTCTTTCCTATCTCAGATATTTAAATGCTTTCAGTTTTTTTGCACAGTTTATATTTTATCAGGATTTGTCTAGATATGCCATACCATGGGTTAGCTTGGGGTCACTCGTGACATTGAGCATCGTGTTGCATCCAGAGGGTAGCCTCGAGGCATGACAAACTTGGTATCAGAGTATCAGGTTCAAGTATCCTAGGGTGTCTGAAAGCTACATCAATTAGAGTCTTCTTCATGGGTGTGAAGCACACCACACTTATGGTGGAGAAGCTATGAGATGTCATTAGGAAAAACTTCCCTTCTTTCTTTCCCAGATCGTGCTATAGAGTATGAAATTTTTTTCATCTCTTTCTAACTCATGCTCTACACATTCCAGAAAATGCCTCCCAGAAGAGCCAACACAAGGAACCAACAGGCATCAGCAGCTCCAGCAGACCCTTTGAATGAGCAACTCACTCATGCCAAATTTAGGGATGCTTTTCAGGTGCTTTCTCAGGCCATGACTTCTTAGGTCAATCAGTAGGCTGTGGCACCAGCTCCACCTCAAACTAACTCTGCCGCATGTAGAATTTCAGACTTCACTTGGATGAACCCTCCAGAATTTCATGGATCCAAGTCTGAAGAGGATCCACAAGAATTTATTTATGATATTCAAAAGGTGACAGATATTATGGGTTTCACCCCAATTGAGAGTGCAGATTTAGCCGCCTACCAGCTGAAGGGAGTGGCTTATACTTGGTTTCAGTAATGGAAGGAGTCTCATTGTGCTAATGCAGTTCTAGTGGATTGGAATCACTTCAAGACTGCATTTTTGGACAAGTTTTTCCTACTTGAGCTCAGGTAATCCAAGGTCCAAGAGTTCATCAATTTGAAGCAGAATGATATGAGTGTAAATGAATATTCTTTCAAGTTCACTAAGTTGTCTAAGTATGCTCCGGTGATAGTAGCTGACTCCAGAGCTCGCATGAGTAAGTTCGTATTTGCTGTGTTCGATGATATGGTAAAGGAGTACAAGACTGTTATGTTGTTAAAGGAAATAGATATCTCCAGGTTGGTTACTTATGCTTAGCAGATTAAGGAGGAGAAGATCAAAGAGAGGGGAGAAGACAGTAAAAAACCTAGAACAGGTGAATTTAACTACTCTCAGCAGAGGTCAGATGGTGGTAACCGCTCTTAGTTCTGCCATAAATCATTAGCTTCAGTCCCATATTTCGCTAGTGCCCCAGTGCCTAAGTTCAGACAGGACCGACAGATAGGGCACCAGGCTCTAAGTCCTAAGGTACAGTTACTAGCGGGTGCACTCATCCAGTTTACAAAAAGTATGGTAAGAACCACCTAGGTGAGTGTATGCTGGTAGTGGAAATTGTTTTAGGTATGGCAAGCCAAGCCACAGAATGAGGGATTGTCCAGCAGCTTCACAAAAGGGCAAGGATGCTCGCCCACAAAATCAGGCCAGTTCTACAGCAGCTCCAGCAGGTCACCCCACTTAGTAGGGTATCTCATATGGTACAGGTGGTAGTCAGCACCAGAACATGCTCTATGCCCTTCAGACTCGATAGGACCAGGAGGATTCTCCCGATATGGTCACAAGTATGTTACGAGTCTTCCATTTTAATGTTTATGCATTGTTAGACCCAGGGGCTACCCTTTCTTTTGTAACTCCTTATATAGCAGTAAATTTTGGTGTCAGTCTAGAAATCCTCCCATAACCTTTCTCAGTCTCTACTCTAGTTGGTGATCCAGTTATAGCTAGACGAGTATGCAGAAATTGTCCTATCACAGTTTCACAGAAAGTCACCTCACCCAAATTGTAGAGTTTGAAATGACTGACTTCGATATTATTCTAGGCATGAATTGGTTACATTCCTGTTACGCCTCAGTTGATTGTAGAACTAGGATCGTTCGGTTCCAGTTACCAAATAAGCCAGTCTTAAAGTGGAAAGGTAATACCTCAGTGCCTGTAGGTCAATTCATCTCTTACCTCAAGGCCAAAAAAATAATTTCCAAGGGGTATATTTATCATCTTGTCTGGGTTAAGGATTCAAACTCCAAAACTCCAACTCTCGAGTCAGTACCAGTTGTGAATGAGTTACCAGAAGTGTTTCCAGAAGATCTTCCCGGAGTACCTCCCGAAAGAGAAATTGACTTCGGAATAGATCTTCTTCAAGATACCCAGCCTATTTATATTCCTCCTTACAAAATGGCTCCAACTGAGCTTAAGGAACTGATAGAACATTTGAAAGACCTTCTAGATAAGGGCTTCATCAGACCCAATATCTCTCCATGGGGTGCTCCAGTGCTTTTTGTACATAAGAAAGATGGTTTTCTCAGGATGTGCATCAACTATCGTCAGTTAAAAAAAGTCACAATCAAGAATAAGTATTCCATCCCTAGGATTAATGACTTGTTCGACTAGCTTCAGGGTGCTAGTTGTTTCTCTAAGATAGACCTCAAATCCGGCTATTATCAGCTCAGAGTCAGAGATAGTGACATCCCAATGACAGCCTTCAGGACTCGGTATGGTCACTATTAATTTGTAGTTATGTCTTTTGGACTAACAAATTCTCCTACAGCTTTCATGGACTTAATGAACTGGGTGTTCAAACAGTATTTGGACTTGTTCATCATTATCTTTATTGATAATATACTCATATATTCTCAGAGCGAGAAAGAGCATGCAGACCATTTGAGAGTGGTGTTGCAAACTCTCAAGGATCTCTAGTTATTTGCCAAGTTCAGTAAGTGTGAATTCTGGTTGAAATCAGTTGCTTTTCTTGGTCATGTGATGTCTAATGAGGGAATCCGAGTCGATTCTCAGAAGATTGAGGCAGTAAAGAACTCGACCAGACCCACCTCTCCGACAGACATCAAGAGCTTCTTTGGTTTGTCCTGTTACTACAGGAGGTTTGTTGAAGGATTTCGTCTATAGCTTCCCCATTGACCAAGTTGACTCAGAAGAAGGTCAAGTTTTAGTGGTCAGATGGGTGTGAAAAGAGTTTTCTAGAGTTGAAAACCAGGTTGACTACAACTCCCGTGTTAACTCTACCAGAGGGTTCAAATAGCTTCGTGGTTTATTGTGATGCATCCAGGGTCGGCCTGGGTTGTGTATTGATGCATCAGGGTAAGTCATAGCTTATGCCTCCAGGCAGCTTAAGATTCATGAGAAGAACTACCTGACTCACGACCTTGAGCTTGCAGCAGTTGTGTTTGCCTTAAAGATTTGGAGACATTACTTGTATGGTATTCATGTTGATGTGTTCACAGATCATACGAGCCTCCAGTATGTGCTTACCAAGAAAGAGTTGAATCTTCATCAGAGAAGGTGACTTGAGTTCTTCAAAGACTATAATATGAATGTTCTCTACCATCAAGGTAAGGTGAATGTAGTGGCTGATGCCCTCAGCAGACTGTCCATGGGTAGTGTGTCACATGTTGAGGAAGAGAAGAAAGAATTAGCCAGAGATGTCCACATTCTTGGTCGCATAGGAGTTTGCCTTGTAGACACAACAGATGGTGGTGTGATAGTCCAGAATGGGTCAGAATCTTCATTGGTAGCAGAGGATAAGGAGAAACAGGATAGTGATCCCATATTGCTCCAGTTGAAAGGTGCAGTTCATTAGCAGAGAGTAGAGGTTTTCTCCCAAGGAGGAGATTGTGTACTTCGCTACCAGGGTCGTTTATGTGTACCTAATTTGGATGAGTTGAGGCAGCAAATCCTTACAAAAGCCCATAATTCTAGATATTCTATTCATCCCGATGCCACTAAGATGTACCGTGATCTATGAAATGTTTATTGGTGGAACGACATGAAGAGGGACATTGATGATTTTATGGCTAAGTGTCCCAACTGCCAGCAGGTGAAAGTAGAACATCAGAAACTAGGAGGTGTGACTCAAGATATTAGCATTCCTACTTGGAAGTGAGAGGTGATCAACATGGATTTAATTATCGCTTTACCTCGTACTCGCAGGTAGCATGACTCCATTTGGGTGATAGTGGACAGAGTTACTAAGTCAGCTCACTTCTTGGCTGTCAAAACTATAGATTCTGCAGAGGATTATGCCAGGCTCTACATCAACGAGATAGTCAGGTTGCATGAGGTTCCCTTGTCTATCATCTCAGATAGGGGTCCTCAGTTTATATCTAATTTCTGGAGATCATTTCAGAAAGGTCTTGGTACTCAGGTGAATCTCAGTATAATATTTTATCCGCAGACAGATGGTTAGGCAGAGCATACCATCTAGACCTTAGAAGACATGTGTAGAGCTTGTGTGATCGATTTCAAGGGTAGTTGGGATGATCACCTACCTCTCATAGAGTTCGCCTATATTAACAGTTTCCATTCTAGTATCCAGATGGCCCTATATAAGGCACTGTATGGGCGTAGGTGCAGGTCACCAGTTGGTTGGTTCGAAGTAGGTGAAGTAGCTTTGGTTGGGCCAGATTCAGTTCATGAGGCTATGGAGAAATTTCATCTCATCATAGAAAGATTAAAGATAGCTCAGAGTCGTCAGAAGTCCTATGCTAATGTGAGGAGAATAGACTTAGAGTTTGAGATCAATGATTGGGTCTTCCTAAAAGTGTCACCCATGAAGGGGGTGATGAGATTTGGCAAGAAAGGGTAGCTCAGTACCAGATATGTAGGTTCTTATAGAATCTTGAAAAGGATTGGTAATGTGTCTTATGAGTTAGAGTTGCCAGCAGAGCTAGCAGCGGTTCATCCATTTTTTCATATTTCATTGTTGAAGAAGTGTGTGGGTGATCTGACATCGATAGTCCCCTAGAGAGTGTGGCTGTGAAGGATAGCCTCACCTATGAGGAGGTTCCAGTTGAGATTCTTGACCGTCAGGTACGTAAGTTGAGAAATAAAGAAGTCACTTTGGTGAAGGTTTTGTGGAGGAATCAGTCTGTCGAGGGAGCTACTTGGGAAGCAAAAGCTTCCATGTTAGCCAAGTACCCCCACCTCTTCCCTTCCGATTCAGTTTTAGCTTGAAGTAATAGTTCCTCTCCAATTTCTGAGCTTACTCTTGTGTAATTCAGTCTCAGAATCATGTTGCCTCAGTTATCCTTGCATTTCAGCATGTTTGCAGGTCCATGGAAATAAGTTCAGTCAGGTATCAGTTTCTAGTACTCAGTTGGTAGGAATTATAGCTCTTTCCCTCTAAACTCAGCTTGTTTAGCCTTCATTCAAGGATGAATGATACCAAGGGGGAGATATTATAACACCCTAAAACTCCCAAGCCTAAACCCAGCTCAAAAAAACCAGAAAAAAATAAAAAAATTCCAAGTCCCAGCCAAAACCACAGATGGTTTCCACGGACTGTAGAACAGTCCACGAGCCGTGGAATGCCTCCGTGAAACTCAGACAGAGACCATCCAAGTTAGGCTCAAGACCATGAGTTAGAACTACGAATCGTGGAATTATCCATGAGTCGTGGATTCCACTCGTAAAACTCAGACCTGAGATCCAACTGTCCATATGAAACCACAACCTATTTCCATGAACCGTGGAGTGATCCACGAGTCATGGAATGGTCTCGTAGTACTCATACCTGAGGGTCATCAATCCCTTAGGAACCATGATAGGGTTCATGAACCATGGATGGTTCCACGAGTCATGAACCCAAGTCGTGAAACTCAAACTCGCAGCTAGACAAACTGACCCAGGAACCACAATAGGGTTCTACGGGCCGTGGAAGCATCCATGGACCGTGAAACCTGTCTGTGGAATTTGAGTCGCGAATTTTAGTAGTTTTTCTTTTAAATTCTCAGAGGTATTTAAGACTTTCCTATCCCTTTTAAGTCCTAAGCTACATCATTTTGCTTAGTCTAAGCTTATTTAATTAGTCAAAAACTACCTAAATCACCATTCTCCAAAAAAATCATCAGACACTTAAAAAGAAAAGGAGAAAGAGGCGATAGTTTTCTCTCAAGAACAAGCAGAAGGTCTTCTTCAAGATCAGTCCCTAAAATCCAAGGATTTCTCCATAGATTCTCATCCAGGTATGTGGAATTTTATCAATGGGTTCCTTCCATCTATTGAGTCCCTAGATTCAGTTCAATTCCTCAATTTCTTCATGATTTATTCAGACCTAGGGTTCCTACACCCTAGGGAATCATTGAAATTCAGATTCTATCGCTTGTGTGATAACCATTACATGTTTCTTGGAGAATTAACATAGTCTTATGTACAAAATTCAGTAACCCTAGCTGGTGTAAATTTCAGTACTAATGTTTTTATACTGCTAGTCAGATAATTTAGACAATTATGCTTCAGAACAAGAATGCCCTTAGTTTCAGTATATGTATGTCACATTCTCAGATGATTATCAGTATTTGAGCTATTCAGTATTTTAGCTTGCATTTCATTGCTTGTATTCAGTTGGGAGTAGATTTAGTACTGAGCGGATGAAGGGATGAAGGCTTGGCTGTCAGATTAGGCTGAGACCTTTTGTAGAAGTCCGCAAGTCCTAGAACTACAACGCCACCATAGGTATAAAGGGCTCAGCTTTCAGATTAGGTTGGTCACCCTTGTCTCTTATGGACATCAGTTTAGTGGATCCACGTCAGACTTATTTGTACCCTTGGCAAGGTACAAACACCCTTCCATCCAGGATTACATGTTGGCCCTATAGTTAACTCAACTTGGGGGATTTCGGTTAATGGTAGCTCCCACAGTCAGACTCATATTGCATTGACCATGTACTCAGTATCTATTTCAGTTATTCAGCTCAGTATGTAATATATTTATGTTAATTACTTGGTCATTGCATTTAGCTCATCTTTCAGTTCATGCTCCAGAATGTATTTTCTTTTTCAGTCTTTATGTTGTACAGCTTTGTATATATCTCGCATGCTCAGTACATTCAAAGTACTAACGCATACTTTTGTGCTATATCATTGTATGATGTAGGTTCAGGTGCTCAGCATCCAGACTGCACTTTGTACAATTTCCCAGTCCCTACTCAGCAGCTCAGTGGTGAGTCCTCATAGCCCGAGGAGGACAACTTATGTTTATTCTTTCAGCATTATATTCTAGTTTTCATACTTTTAGAGTTAGCTGGAGGCTTGTCCTAGCAACTCACTTCAATTAGAGGCTTCCAGACTTAGACTAGAATCAGCTTTGAGTATTTTAGTTTACTTTCAGACTTATCACATTTTCATATATTTATATATATTTAGACATGTTTGGGCTTCTTTCCCATCTCAGATATTTAAATGCTTTCAGTTTTTCTGCACAATTCATATTTTATCAGAATTTGTCTAGATATGCCAGATCATGGGTTAGCTTGAGGTCACTCGTGATACTGAGCACCATGTTGCATCCAGGGGGTAGCCTCGGGGCATGACACAAATTGCATCATGATTTCTTTGAGTGTGAGGAAGTCTAGAAACAAATTCCATAGTTATTCTCTCCCATTTACATTCTGGTATCGACAAGGGTTGTAGCAAACTAATTGGGACTTGATGTTCAGCCTTTATTCATTGACAAACCAAACACTTTGAAATAAAATCTGCAATGTCTTTCTTCATACCATTCCACCAATAGTGTTCTTTGATGGTTTGGTACACTTTCGTGCCTCTGGGATGCATTGTATATGGTAAAGTATGTGCTTCGTTCAAAATTTCTCTCCTCAAATTTTCATCATTAGGAACACATAACCTATTTTGATAAAATAGGACACCATCCTCCCTCAATGTAAAATCATATTTTCCCCATTTTGAACTTCTTTGATTAATCTTGCAAGCTTCTCATCTAATTTTTGTGCTTCTTTCACCTGTTCAAGTAATATTGACTTGACTTTCAAATTATCAACAACCGAACCATAAGAATTAAGTGCAACATAAGTATTCATGGCTCTTAACTCAAGAATAAAGAGCAAGGAACTTAAAGATAAACTTGCAAAATATTTACGACTTAGGGCATCTGCAACCACATTGGCTTTTCTCGGATGATAGTCAATTGTGTAGTCATAACCTTTGATGAGTTCAAGTCATCTCAGTTATCTTAAGTTCAGCTCTTTTTATGTACTCAAGTACTTTAAACTCTTGTGATCAGTAAATGTATTACACTTTTCTCCGTACAAGTAATGCCTTCAAATTTTCAAAGCAAACACAATAGCAGAAAAGTTCAAGATCATGAGTAGAATAATTCAATTTATGTGGTTTTAATTTTTGAGGGGCATAAGAAATGACTTTTCCTTCTTGCATTAGAACACAACCGAGACCATGATAAGAAGCATCACTATATGTCACATATTCTTTTCCTTCAGTTGGTTAAGTATAAAAGCTTGTGTCAACAAGGATTTGAGAGTTTTAAAGCTCTCTTGTCATTTCATCCTAAGTAAACTTGAGTTCCTTCTTCAAAAGATTAATCAAAGGAGAAGCTATAATGGAGAAGTCTTACACAAACTTTCTATAGTATCCTGCTAAGCCCAAGAAACTTCTTACTTCTGTTGGACTTTTGAGTGGTTTTCATTCAACAGTAGCTCGAGTCTTACTAGGATCTACCTTCACACCTTCAGTTGACACAACATGTCCTAGAAAAGCCACTTCACTAAGCCAAAATTTATATTTAGAGAGTTTAGCATAAAGCTCTTTCTCCTTCAAAATTTGAAAAATAATACAGAGGTATTTATCATGATCTTCACTATTCTTGGAATATATTAAAATATCATCTATAAAGACAATCACAAATTAATCAAAATTGGGCTTAAATACTCTACTCATCATATCCATGAATACCGCAGGAGCATTCGTTAACCCAAATGGCATCACCAAAAATTCATAATGACCGTATCGAGTTCTAAAGGCAGTTTTAAGAACATCTTGATCTCTTACCCGCAGTTGGTAATACCCAAACCTCAAATCAATTTTTAAAAATAAATTAGCACCCTTCAGTTGGCCAAATAAATCATCAATCCTAGGCAATGGATATCTGTTCTTGATTGTTATCATGTTCAATTGTCTATAGTCAATGCAAAGCCTAAGAGTGCCATCCTTCTTCTTTACAAATAAGACAGGTGCTCCTCAAGTAGAAACACTAGGATAAATGAATCCTTTTTCAAGAAGTTCCTGCAATTAAACTCTCAACTCCCTTAATTCTGTTGGAGCCATTCTATAGGGAGTGATAGAAATAGGAGTAGTCCCGAGAATAAGCTTTATCGGAAATTAACTTCTCTTTCAGGAGGCAACGCAGGAAGATTTTCAGAGAAGACATTAGGAAAATCACACACCATAGGTATTTCCTTGAGGTTAGGACTCTCTAAACATGTATTAACTATTTAAGCAAGATAGGCATCACAACCTTGATGAATCATCTTTCTTTCCAAGAGCGCCAAAGTAATATTAGATGTTAATGATCTTTCACCTTGAGCAATGATGTGTGAAAATATAAAGTCTTTAAACGTCACATGGTTTGACCTACATTCCACTACTGCATGGTATTTATAAAGCCAATCCATCCCGACAATAACATTAAAGTCTTGAAAAGGCATTTCAATTAAATCAGCAGGGAAGACTAGATTTTGAATCATGAAGGGACAATTTCAATAAATCTTATTACAAATAACTTGATGACCCAAAGGAATTTCAACAAGCACATCATAGCTAAGTCTTACAGATTTCACATTTTCAGGAAAAACAAGGGATGAGAAAATATAAGAGTATGTAGAACCAGGATCAAATAGTGTAACAACTCATAAGTCAACAAAGTGAAATTTACTAACAACCACATCTGGTCCATCTTGGTCATCCCTATGTATCATGGCATAAGCTCGTGCAGTTGCTTTTGACACACTAGCTTGATTAGCTCCACTTGAACCCGCTGCTTCTGTGTTTCTAGATCTTGCACCTGTATTTCCTTGAGGAGGACTAGTAGCAGGTTTTCAAATTGAGCCTTCAGTATGCAAAGAAGGAGCAGAGTTAGGATTAGGACAATTCTTAACCTTATGATCAAAGGTCCCAAAATTAAAATATGCACCAGAGGTCCTCCTATAAGTACCATAGTTATTCTTCTCACATTGTGTACAAGTAGGTACGTGAGACCTGCCTTGTCCATAATTTGGAAAGCCAGTTGTCAAAAAATCTGATCTGTTTTGCTTATGTTGAGCTGACCTGTTAACACTATCGTCCATGGAATCATCAAACCTACCACTTTTGGATGAACCTTCATAATCTGATTTAGGCCTTCTGAATTTATTTTTATTTCTACTCGCTTCTTCCTTATTAACTCCTTCCCAAATAAGGGCAGCTGAAACTAGTTTGCAAATTTTCTCATATTGTAGGATCGCCACATTCTTTCAGATGGAATCATTCAAACCGTCTTCAAAGCTCCTACACTTATCTTTCTTATCATTAATATTACCTCTAGCATAGTGAGAAAGCCTGAGAAACTTTTGTTGATACTTAGCAATAGACATGCTTCATTGCCTTAAGTTCAAACAATCTTTTTTCTTTGCATCACAAGAAGAAGGTTGAGGTTTTTCTTTGGAATTTGGTACACTTACCCACATGTCATAAGCATCTTTTTATGATAGTGAGATGGCATACTTAAATTTGGCAGCATTCGAATACTATAATTGCGTAAATACCCTCTCCATACGCTCAACCCATTTTTCAGCATCAGTAGGATCAACACTGCCTTTGAACTCAACTCCACCCATTTTTCTCATTTTAGCATAGTTCATTTCATTAGGGTCATGCATTGTTCTAGCCAAGTGATGAAAGAAATTAGCTATTCGTTGAAAAAGAGGATTCATAACAGGGGAACTATCACCCATATGAGGATGTGGCTCAACTCTCGCACCCTGATTGTTTCCAACTTCAGATGCACTAGTACGAGGGTAATTATGATCAGCATGATGTTCTCCAACCCCTTCTAGTAAGTGAGGTTAGGAAATAGAGTTAGCTGAACCCTCACGAGCAGCTTCCATAGGTCTATTAGAACAAGAGGCCATAATTTAATTCCTTCAAAAGGGAAGATCAAATTGCATTAGAGACATGTACATGATGCATATGAATAATAGACTCAACGAACATATTATCCAAGTATGCAAGAAAAGGGTATTATCTAAGAAGTCTTAAAAAGAATGAATGTACTAATAAGTTACAAACAAAAGTCCTAGAACCACAAACCTAAGGCTCTGATACCAACACTTGTAGTGACCCTCTTGGGAGGATGCCACTTCCAAATTAAACTAAATACATACTTATAGTATTTAAAAGGACTCCATTTAGGATATATTAATCATTGTTATTTAGATAGAGGAATTAGGCCCATTTGAAAAGAGTTAAAGGTATAATATTTTGACGTTTAATAAATCATATAATTTCAAGTAAAGACAAAATAGGAGTTTCAATTCACGATGGCGGACCCTTTAAAAATTAATCGAGCATGTACCTTATAGAAAGTCTTTTTTTTCATTTAAATACAACTGCAGGATCATTTTGTACATCATCTTCGGACTTCCAAAAGCTAAAGAAAAATACTAGTTTCTTTCATGACGCAAATAACAAACTAAAATGTGACTTTAATACATTATAAGACCTAGGTTTACACACCTCAAAACAACCAATATGATACAAAATTCAAATTTATAATTTATAGTACTATGATAAAATACGCCTCCAAAATTTACATACACAGGTGCAACATATGGATCATGTACAAGTTTCAAAATTTACTGCAAAACATAGATGCCTATATAAAAATATGATCTTCTAAAAGCTCTAAAAAGTCTACTTCAAGTAACCATCTTCAATTATTCTCCCGACCGTCACCTACGATAGAAAATAACTATCACTAAGCACAAAGCTTAGTGGTGCATAAAGTTGGGCTTGGATCCATAGATTTCTCCAATTTCCCTTCTAAATTATTGGCAGCTCAATATAACATATAAATTAAAATTAAGTAAACAAGTATATTACAAGTATCAAAATCGGCATTCAAGGCTCAAGTGTTAAGTAAGTTTATAGAACAATTTCACGAGATGTTAAATAATAAATTTTTCCCAATATGTACATCATGACATCACACCAAGCATAATCAAGTATCAAGAAGGACCGAAGCCCTGTATCAAATAGGGCCAAAACTCAATAATCAAGAGAAGCAAGAACCATATTAAAAATGGCTTTCTCGTTCGTACTTAAATGGATAATTTTCATAATTAAGATGAACCACAAATCCAAAGTCAAGATGGTCAAAGATCCAAATCAAGAGACATACCGATACAGTAACATAGTCACTGTCACAAGAAGGACAAAGTTCCAACAAGAATGTAGAATGATCGAGCGATCCATACAAGTAGGCGAATTAACGAATATCTCACAATAATTCAAAAATACCAATATAACGATATAAGGTCACGAGATGAAAAATAAAAATTCCAAGATAATAATTAAATTACTCCAGCAAGAATGAGAGTACAAGTTCAAGTTTATACACAAACCTTGACTTTTTAGCACCTAAACAGTCCTGCCATAGTTCAATCATGGAACAACAAGTGCATCAACTTCCTCAAATAATTTTTTTTAGCTTGTACAAGAGTATAAACACCTTAAATACATAATTAAATACTCATTTAATATTCATCAATTTCAGCAGGTGAAAATGAACAAGATAAATATCAAAAGTAAGCCTAGTTTGTGCAAATCACATGAAATTCCCAAAATCGTAAATCTGGATAGCCCGACTTCTTTATGTTGTGACTCAGTTTTGAATAGGTAAATGGTACAACTAGGCTTTGTAGTCTACACAGAAGTTGTAGGTACGTGTCTTGGAGTTACAGGAAGTCAAGAATCATCACAAAATATATTTCATACAAAAAGATATGCTCATAATACTAACAGAAGTACATAGAAGGTTTCTAAATCAGAATAACTGGTCAGAACTTTCCCTGTGTTGCGTCCCCTTTTTCGATAATAGCAAAAATAGATTCTTGCATAAACTTTTTGCTTTTTGCATAAACATAAATGTTGTAGATATATATGTTAACTTTCCAAAAATATATTTGTTAACTCAAAACTGACCTCTACACAATGAGATATTCAAATATTACTAACAGATACACAATTCCAAAACCGAGTTTGGATTACGTACCACAAGGGGGGGCTTGTCTTGAGTTCTTGCTGAAAGAATAAGCTTTTCTAGGTGATTTTGAGGAGGAATATGATTGAGAGAGATTTTTGGGGGTTTCCTCAGCCTTATAGAACCAAAATTGGAGAGTAGGTGATATAGTTTTACACACAAACTAGGATATATATCACTTAAAAAGGTGGTTGTCCAAAATTTAAAGTTGGCTGCCCCAAATGCTAAATATCTCATGTATTTACTATTATTTATGGAGATAAATATAGTTGTAGTAGTTTACATAAATACCCTGATATAAATTTTTAAAATACCATCGCACTTTAAGGAAAGCAACTTTTCAAACATCACAAAAAATTGAATTTAGGAAGCGGGAAGTAGAGCTCATCCCTTTTTATTAAGAAATTGTCTAATTAAGTGATAATGTTAGCTTATATACTTTGAAGTGTTACAGAAAGTCTTTGGAGAATGCAAAGAAAGAGTATTTTTACCTCGATAAGAGCTCAAGGAGGTATAGATTCTCGAGGTAAATACTTTGGCACTCTTGAACCCTACAATGACAATCGGACCCCTTAACGAATACCTCTAGTTCTGATAATGATGATAATAATGAGGTGTAATATTCCCTTCATTGGTCCTGGATTATTTACCTTATCCACTAACTGCCCCAACCACACCATCTGATCAAGTTGTTCTTCCTGAGCTGACCAAAATTCAATCAGCTGACCATGTTCTCGGGTCTTCTTAGGATTAATCAGTCACTAGCGCTTTGTATTTTCTCTTCTCCCTCTCTTTATATTATGTATTATTGAGTTATTTTTTACCCCAAGAATGTGTAAATGATAGTTCATCTTCTCAAAAATAACTTCTTCTTTTTTTGTGTCCAACACTTTGAGATTCAATCTGGCGCTATTTTTATAATAAATATAAAAAGATTTTTAAAAGATCATGCCATGGGGAACTTTTGAAGTTCTTTTGACCGAATGGTAAACACTTATATGTGAAGATTTTTATGTTTCAATCTTCTATCAAAACTATGTTGTATTTTGAGCTACTTGAGAATTTGTTTTTGGATCAGTTGGAGGCGTTGGCCAGTATTTTAAATATTTACCATTTCACCAGAACTAAGCTTGTAGCATAATCGATGTATTTGAATCTCCACTACCTACTTCAATCTTATATTAATATTCTTCTAAGGAAAAAATCAAGGATGGGCATTTGATCTAAAAATAAAACATTTAACCGTAACGATGAGCTGCTACAATCCTTTTTTCCAGAATTATGTTCTGTATTGAGCTACAGAGAAAGTATTACAGGACTAGAATAATATCTTAGATGGTTACTGGGGATCTCTTTCTTTCTGATCCATTCACCAAAATTTAGTTCTTGACGAAATTTGGGTACACGACATCCAATCACATGTATTGATCAGGGTTTAATCATCAGATTCATAAAAAAGAGATTGAGAATCATTCTCTAATTCTTCGTGAAATGAGGGCCCTTTATTTTATTTGGTGCTATGAAGAAGACATCTCAACCTCATTAGTGGAACAAGGTTCTTTCTTGAACCTTTTAAGAGTTAAGTTCAAAGACTATTTTTTGTATTGGTGGCGGGATTTTTTCACGATATTGAGTCCAAAGACTGCATTGTTTAGTTTTGATGAAACCTTAAATCTAAGTCCATAGACTTGCTAATTTCGTTCAGGATTTCCTTATATATCAATCTCGTAGTCTGTGTTATTTAGAAAATCTTTCATGTTTAAGCTCGGGGACTTGCTCGCGGGGAAAATAATTAGAAAGAGAACAATCTATTTTGTTATTTTAGAAGGTGATAACGCTCAAGTAACACTCTTCATATGGAGGTAAAGACGATTGTTAAGAAAAATAAAATTTATAATTTTCGATGGGAGTCGGGGTCGATCCCACAGAGAAATGGTACAGTTGCCTAAAGGATTGTCGTATATCAATCACCAATAGAGTCAATGTTCAAACAATAATAAAAGTAAAAAGGGGGGAATCAGAAAATTGGAAAATTTGTCACAATTTGCAACTCAACTAAAAAACGTAAGGTAAAAATGGATTTGTATCAAGAGAGAGGACGACTAGGGGTATGCTTCCGATGAGACTCAAACACGGGTCAAGGTACTTGCTCAATTACGTAAATTTTCACTAAACAACATGAGTAGCATTGGTTTTAGGCATGAATGTAAATCTTTTGATCTCACAAATATTTATCCAATGGTCTTTGTTCAACCACCATAGTTTTATCATTAACCAACCTATATAGGCTTGGGAAAGTCACACTGTCTCTAGCTTAGACTCTTAAATGGGCGTTTTTGGTGAATTGAGCAATTTCTAGCCTCAATCTAATTATTATCCCAAGTACCCACTAGTGAATTCTCATCTAAAATTATGAACCTTTTTCTCAAGCAAGAACACAATCAAGTAATTTCAATCAATATTTACAATCATTAATTTTAGAATTAAAACATGGAGAATTCACTAGATCCATATCAATTTAGCAATTACAAATACAAATAAGCAAGACCCATACCCATTAATCAAGCACCCATCTCACGCATACCCCTAGACAAGGAAACTTAGCCACTCATGCTAAAGGAATAAGAAGCAATACCAAGTAGGTAATTCAAATTTTCCTTTCATTAATAAAAAATATTTCTTATATCCAAACTCAACTTACAAATCCAAGGTTGAAGATGGAGAGAATTGATTGAAACTCTCTATCTTTCCTTGGGAGAGAAAACTTGTTCAACAATATTCCAAAAATAGAAACTATTCAAAACTATCAAAAACTATGCCTAAATTGGGTTTTAAAAGGTTCCTAAATCATCACATAAAAGTGAACAAGATTGCCCCTCGGGAGCTATGTGCCGCGACATGCATTTTGCACATCTCGTTGTGCATGTCGCACAACTCCATCTTAGTAGACCAATGACTTGGCTTGATCCTTGAGTGCTATGTGAAGTGGGGTGCAGACTGCACCAGGCATTGTGCGTGTCGCACGGTGGTCACACCCCTTTAGCAGATTCTTTTTCTTTTTCTGAGCTTCATGTGGAGGGAGGTGCAGACCGCACCAAGCACTGTGCATGTCGCATGATGGCCGCACCTCTTGGCAGAATATTCATCTTTCTTTATCACTTCACACTTTAACTCCTTTTGAGCTCTTTTGGATCCAATTTCTTGTTTTCTAATTTTGCCCAAAAGTACCAGTATTCATATCAATAAAGGCCATAAGAACCTCTAAATCTTATCAAAATATAGCAATAATTCATGATTAAAGGCTCAATATGTTGGTAGATTACTGACTTATCAAACCCTAACTTGAACTATTGCTTGTCCTCAAGCAAGATACTCACAAGGTAAGGAATGAATTATGCTCTAAAACTCAATCAAGGCACAAAAGATTAATCTATTCTAAAAACTAAGAAAAATAATAAATAAAAAACTCAAACAAAAGACTCAACTACCATGTTTATCTCAATTTGGACTACCACATTATCAAGGAAAGTGATCATTTCAAAACTTTTATTACAAGGAATTCATTTCACATTCAAATCAAGAGAATTCATCATTCAAAACAAGATATTAAGCTTCTCAAGTCATTGGTATGGACCATCAAGGTTTGCCTTGATATTTTCCACACAATTTGTCTCATTCATTCCTCTCAATTGAAATAGAGACTTCTTATTTCAATTCGAGTGCATGATGTCACTCATCACAAGAGAGAATCCCACTCACAATCATGCAATTCACAATATAAGGGATTATAAGAGAACGGAAAGACTCTCACTCTCTCAAGGAAGTTCAAGTGCACACATGTAGAGCCACAGGCTTGCCCTTCATGTAATTCGTCACTAATATAGAGTTATGAAGCTCAAAATCACTTAAGACTTGCGAGTTATGATTTTGGCTAGGGCTAGGGTAAGGATTGCATTTGGATCAAATGACTAAACCTCCCTAACGCTCTTTGTTATCATTTTGAACACCGCTCACATTTTTTAACTTTGACTTCACCTTATTTCTCCCTCACACAACTCAAGCTTTTCCCTTCAACTTGATCATTCAACCTCCTTGTATCACCTTCAGTTGGTAGCACCAATTCTTTTCTTTTTATTTTGGTTATTTCATTGGACTTTGGAGCAATTTTCAATGTAAATATACGCAACTACCTTGCACTCAAAGTGCATTCCTTTTCTTCTCCATATTGATTACATACACCCCAAAACTTAGGCTTTTGCCTATGTTATCATTTCAAGCCCCCCCCCCCCAAACTTAGGCTTTTAGCCTATGTTTAACTTTTGAGCCACTAGGGAGGATGGGTGCAAGCATATAGGTTCTAAAAAGGTTAAGGTGTCAACAAGGTGCCAAAGAAAGGTCACAAGCTCAAAAGGGTTCACTAGGATCAATGTCAAGGGAAGGCATTTGGGTCAAGTGGCTATTCAAAGAGGACCTAAGATCATCTTCCAAGCTCAGTCACATCTAGGATTTTGCCTTGAATCACATTCAGGTCAAGTTCTAGACGATACATATGCACAAGAATCAAAGAATAGCCTCACCACACAAGGTATCAAATCACAAGGATTTTCACATCAGTCTCAACATCAATTGGGACAAATGACTTTTGACAAACTATTCTGAGTTTATTACACACTCGTTTGTGAATCAATCAAACCAAACCGAGAGTGTGCAAGTCATGACAAGAGAATGTTTTCCTCAAAATTCATTTTCCTTCTTTCCTTTAATTTTCAAAACCTTCTTGCCAAGAAATATTTTTGGTGGGTCTATTTCGGGACAAGCAAAGCACAGATTCAAATTAAAACTAAAACTTAGAATTTTTTCTTAAGAAAGTCGCCTCTCAATCTATCATAGGGAAATACCAATCCGGTTTTACATAAAAATAAAAGAAAAAGAAAAATAAAAATAAAGAAATCATTTGCTCCTTGGAAAAGAATCGTGGCATTAAGAAAACCCTCAGAGTTTATTGCTAATCTACTATTAACAAGACGATTACAATTTTGCGTGCTCATGAATCATTTGAAAACAAGCCTCGGTGTAGGCTCTTAGCGCATTTGCAAGGCACGGGTAATAAAATAATAGAATTGTGTAGGACTAATCCGGCAATACAACCAAAATTAAAAACATCAAACCCAATGGGGCATAATTAAAGCATCAAAGAATAATTAAAAAAAAGGCCCGGCAAGAGCAATATCATCACAATCATCCAACATGACCGACAAGGGCCAAATAAAAATCTAGCAAGAAAAATAAAATATCAAGGCCCGAAAAGGGCAATAAAGAACAATATCTCAAGCCCAATATGGGCAACCAACAACCAAATCAAGTAAACACCACCTTCCCCTATAAAAAGAAGCATTACCCTCAATGCTTTAAGCTCAAGTAAAGAAAGAAGGGGTGAAACAACTCCCTGGAGGACTATGCCTCATCATCATCCGCTGCCTTTGCACTAGTGCCTGCACCACCCTTTTGGGAGTGCGAAGTGAGTGTGGACTCTCTGAGGGCCTGCTGAAACTCTGGGTTTTCATCATCAGGTAGCTCTGCCTCATCATCATAAGCTTCAAGCAAGTCATCCATGGGACCACGAGTGTGATGGGGCTGAGGTAAGACACTCAAATCTATATCATCAACCGGGGCCTTTCCTTTTTTCTTCTTAAAATGCTTTCAGATCTCTTTCACGGCCCCCTCAATGGAATCCACCCTAGTACAAAGGTTGGTCACTCTATCCACTACTCCTTGCATGGAATTCTTAACAGCTCTGCTAATCATCCTGGGAAACTTGGTTTCCATGTCAGCCAACTGCCTCTCATGAGAGTAAGTCTTGTCAACCATATCTTGGAGGCTACTCTTGGTCAATGGTCCTCTGGGTGCAGTAGCTGATGGAGTAGGTGCTTCTGAGGCTACCCGGGAAGGAGAGAAAGCATGTGCTTTAGCATCGAAGTCATCAACCTCAACCCCCCTTGAGGGATGCATCATGTGCCTCTTAAACCTAGGAGCATCCCTGTCAGTTTTCTTATCAAGGTCAATCACACCAACAACATGGGTAACCTTGTCACAGCTGAAGTAGGGGATAGCGGCTTTAGCACAAAGCTTGCTAATGAGCACTGGGAAGGGGAACAAATCACCACCTTTGCGTGATTTCTCCTTATTACCATAGCCACAATTTTCCCAAAGTTGACATGCTCTCTAGTCACAATAGCACCCACCAAAATAGCTCCATCCTGGGTTATCTTTTGATTATTCTGCGAGGGTAGGAATCCAATGCGGACGAGGTCATACCATAAATGGGCTTTGAAATACAAAGTCATTTTCAAAATATCACCTCCTATAGTAGCCCAGGTAGAAGTGTTAGGGACAAGAGTATGGTAAGTCTCCTGATATGGCTTTGGGTCGGCAGTCAACTTAGCCAAGAGAGCACGTACAGGGTCGATTGGGTTACCCAATAAATGGCATTTATGTCAGCTGGAGTGATGCAAACTTTCTTGCCCCAGACGATGACTGAATCAAAGGTAGGTAACCTCTCCACATTCCCCTTATATCTTTTAGAATCATGTGTGGCTTGGTAGGCGGCGAAGAATTTCCACACTACCTCCTCATAGTACCCTCCGGGTATATCTTGGAATGGTTTCCACTCACGGTCGGTGAACTATTTATGGATATTGGGTAGCTCCTCCCTGACTGCAGCCAAGTTGAAGCTCTGCTCCTCATTGAAAGTTCTTTTCTTATTACGGTCATAGAGGGCCTTCATGCCCTTAACCCCAAAACAAAGTATTTCCTCTTTCGCAGCCGTTAGCTTCTTTGGAGTGCCCCCGGTGTTTTCCCTGCTAGAAGACATAGTCTGTTCATAGAGATTGTGAGTACACAAAGTAAAAGCAAAATCTTTTTGTTTCTATCTAACTAAAAAGGAATGGAATGCAAATAAGCATAAAAATAAAACAGGTAACTGATCGCTTGTGCGGAACACGTGTGAAATGCACCAGGAGAAGTGCGCATCACATGTAGCTTTGTACAAGCAAACAAAATCCTATGATGATTTCTACTTTGGGGTACAGAGGTTGGTGCAATTCGCATGAACCAAAGTCCACATTGCATTGGCCTCTGCCCCACAAATCAGTAAACTATTCGCATTTTTCAACCAAGGTGTGAAACCTTGTGTGTTTCACACATAAAGGTCTGTGCACCGCATACAAAATGCACAAGGAAACAAATGGAATTTTTTAATTCCTCGTCTTCTTGTGTGTTACGTTTGTGATTCACAGAACAGTACCAGTGGAATACACTTGGCAACAAGCACCACACTAATAAACCAACAATTCAAATAATTGCACTAAGCATGATATGACCAACAACAAAGCATCCGGGTACTCAGACTTCCCCAGAATCTACCAACACAATTCAAAACACAAGAAGAGCTTATCAATTTCCCTTAAGAAGGACATTACATCGTCTATCATTTGGAACATCAAGCCTTTAATTAACAACTCACAAGGCACAATCAACAACAAAAATTTCATATCCCCCATCAAGAACATTAGCTCAAATAGCAAAATCAATTTAACAGATTAAGGGCATAATGGTAGTAATGATTTCAGCTCCAAATATCAATTTCTAACAAAAACCTCTTGAAGATGACAATTTGCCCTTAGGAATGACATCACCCAATCTATCATAGGGACAAATCATGCACCAACACAAGTGGGTTATTCAGACTTCACCCAAACACAGATTCTTAAGGCTAAAAGTTTACCACAAAGGACATACATCACCAAAACTTCAAGTTCTACCAAGTTAATCCAAAGCAAAATCAACAATACAATCCAAAATTAGGGACCCAAAATTTTCGGATCTCACCCAAAATCAACATGGCAATTCTAATGAGCATGCTTCACAATGAGTTTCCAATCATCCTAAAAACATGTATTTAATGTCAGGGAACTTATCACAAGTGAAGATTATGATAAAGGAAGCAAAAATTGAAGCTTTTGAGGTGCTACAATAGAGACCCAACAATTTTGATCAGAGAGTGACGTCGACAGCGATCGGTGGTGATGGCGGCGACGAGATTTGGTGTGAGAGAAGAGAAGATTTAGGAGAGTTTGATGGATTTTTGGGAGATTTTGAGAGAGAAATTATGGAGGTTTATGGAGAATGTGGGAAAAGAAGAAGAAGTTGGCAGATTTAAAAGAGAAAAGGAAGAAGAAGAGTCATCGGGTCGGTCTCTGGGTCGGATCAGTCAATGGGTAGGTCAAACAATTTTTTTAAAAAACTTACCTTGGTGTGTTGCAATGTGAGATTTGCACAAGCCTAGGTGCGCATCGCACCAGCCAAATTTGTGCCTAAATTTTTGTTCAGCTTTCTGTTTAGTGATGCGTTGGAGGTGCGATGCACACAATGGGTTGTGCGAAATGCACATCCCATCGCACATCACTTCCAACTCTCAATTTTCTTCCAGCTTTCTATTTTGGGATGCGTTGGCCCGTACAATACTTATAATGGCATGTGCGAACCGCACGGGCTTTTGAAAGTCCTCGGTAATGGAGTAATTTTTGATAACGCTCAAGTAACACTCTTCATACAGAGTTGAAGGTGATCGTTATGTAAAATAAAATTTATAATTCCCGACAAGAGTCAGGGTCGATCCCACAGAGAAATAGTAGATTTGCCTAAAGGATTGTCATATATCAATCACCAATAAAGTCAATGTTCAAACAACATAAAAGTAAAAAGGGGGGAAATCAGGGAATTGGGAAATCTGTCACAATTCACAATTCAACTCAAAAACATAAGGGTAAACACGGATTTGTATCAAGAGAGAGGACGACTAGGGGTATGCTTCTGATGGGACTCAAACACGAGTCAAGGTACTTGCTCAATTACGTAAATTTTCACTAAACAACATGAGTAGCATTGGTTTTATGCATGAATGTTAATCTTTTGATCTCACAAACATTTTTCCAATGGTTTTTTTTCAAGCACCATGGTTTTATCATCAACCAACCAATATAGGCTTGGGGAAGTCACACTATCTCTAGCTTAGACTCTTAAATAGGTATTTTCGGTGAATTGAGTTATTTCTAGCCTCAATCTAATTGAAATCTCAAGTACCCACTAGTGAATTCTCATCCGAAATTATGAACCTCTTTCTCAAGTAAGAACACAATTAAGTAATTTTAATCAATGTTTGCACCCATTAATTTTAGAGTTAAAATATAGAGAATTCACTAGACCCATATATATTTAGCAATTATAAATATAAATAAGCAAGACCCATACCCATTAATAAAGAACCCATCATATACATACCTCTAGACAAGGAGACTTAGCCACTCATGCTATAGGAATAAGAAGCAATACCAAGTGGGTAATTTAAATTCCTTTTCATTAATGGAAGAAGTTTCCAATATCCAAACTCAATTTACAAATTCAAGGTTGAAGATGAGAGAATTGAGTAAAACCCTCTATCTTGTCTTGGGAGAGAAAACTTGTTCAACAATATTCCAAAAATTAAAAACTATTCAAAACTATCAAAAACAATGCCTAAATTGGGTTTTAAAAGGTTTCCAAATTGTCACATAAAAGTGGATAAAATTTCTCCTCGGGAGTTGTGCGCCACGACGTGCGTTTCACACGTCTTGTTATGTACGTCGCACAACTCTATCTCAGTATACCAGTTACTTGGTTTGATCCTTGAGTGCTATGCAAAGTGGGGTGCGGGCCACATCAATCATTGTGCGTGTCGCACGATGATCGCACCCCTTTAGCAGATTCTTCTTCTTCTTTTGAGCTTCATGCGGAGAGAGGTATGGACCGCACCAAGCACTGTGCGTGTTTGACAGCGGCTGCACCTCTCGTCAGAATCTTCATCTCTATCACTTCACACTTCAACTCCTTTTGAGCTCTTTTGGGTCCAATTCTTTATTTTTTACTTTTGCCCAAGAGTACCTGCATTCATATCAATAAAGGCCATAAGAACCTCTAAATCTTATCAAAATATAGCAATAATTCATGATTAAAGTCTCAATAATTTGGTTGATTACCGACTTATCAAGGGGCTAAAATAGCCTAATAGATACATAAAAGTTGGGAGAAATGGCCCTTATGATTCATAAACCTTTATGTGTTTGGAATATAATTCATGCAATGTGGTTATGATCTTTTATATGACAAAATAAAGAGAAAATTTTGCATTATACGCATGAGTAGTCCTGATACCCTTAAGCAGTCCCAGTGTTTGTAGGTGTCTGATGAAGCTTTGTGCACTGGGGCCTTCCTATTAAACTTCTTTCCCTAGAGTCCCAGTGTTTGTAGGTGTCTGATGAAGCTTTGTGCACTGGGGCCTTCCTATTAAACTTTTTCCCCTAGAGTCCCAGTAAGTTGTAATGACCCTTCCGGTCATTTCCACGTTTGAGTTTTGAAGTCAAGCAAATCGACAAAAGATATCGTAAGACCTTTAACAAATTTTCTGAACTTTGGGGCAAATGTGTCAGGACTTTTCTCTCAATATATAAAGAGTTAGAAGTCCCCCAAAATACCAAATCGAAGGTCTACGAGTCTAGTTTCCAACGCACAAAACCTGACGTCCAACTGATCTCGGAGTAAAGAGTTATGACTGTTTTACCGCGGACTGTCTGGCAGAAAACGGGTTGTGAACCGGGTCGCGAATCGGGTCGGGTTAAACGCGATTTAAGCCTCGACTTCACGTTTTAGAATGCCATTTCAGTTCCGAAACAGTGATAAAAAATAAGGGAGGATCCGGAGAGAATTTTTGAATATCGAAATCGTGCGTAGGCGAATTACGAGCCTAAACTTAAGAACTTTATTAGCATCGTGCGTGTATTTGAAATATTTATTTAAAATTTGAAATTGGTAAAAATTATATTATTATTTTCTTTCCAAAATATTTTAAAGGTTTATGAAAAATATATTTGATACGATATAAGTGTATACGTATTTATTTTATAAGGTTTTTATACTCCGTAATATTTTAATGGAGATAGTAAATTTAATTATGTTAAAAATTATTATTATAATATAGTGGGTTTTGTTTGAAATGATTTTCTATTAATTATGGTATATTTAAAGTATTATATTTATTTTATCACGAATTTACGCAATACCCGAGTACATACCTAACGGGGGGAATTTGTAGCCACCTCCACTTCCACGTGGAAGTGGAGGCTTTGTACAACAAGTTAGGCAGCATGTAGTGGTACATGTGGCCTTAGGCTAGTAATTAGGAATGCCACTAATACTTTTCCACTACTAATTACTATTTAACTATTAAGGACCCATTTATTATGTATGTGATGTTTGTATATATATTAGCACAAGTGCTTTCATACGGGGTTACATTTACGTAGAATAGGAAATTTGGTAGAAAAATCTTTTGACGTGATATTTGATCACTGAAATAAATCAATTATCTACGTCAAGTTATTCCGTCCCAAATCCGAATCCGATTCCGATTTAGTTTTGGATTTTCTCGGAGTGGTTCGAGCTTGGACATCGTTGTTCCAGCAGCTTGTCGTCGGACGACAGGTAGGTTACGGTTTAATTTCCCCAGACTCCGTATATATAAAATAAAATTGTATTAATGGGCATCCTTGGGTTGGTTTATTAGGTTGGTACCACAGACCTTGACCGCTTTATTCATGTCCGCCTATTTTTATTCCTCCGTTGCTTGTAGTATTTGCGGATACATTTTATTTACCCTTGTGGTCCTGTGAGGCCTTGTTGACTCTGGAACATAGAAGGTGGGATTTTGGGAATGTCCGCGAGTCCCGGGCATAGAATTATCCTTCTAGGCTGGTTATGCTTGCTGAGTAGCTGTGGGCCTGTGCAGGGTCGATAGGTTGATTGTGAGCTGCGGGGCAGCTATTGTGTGTGATCATACCATTTCCATGCATATAAAGAGGGTTTATCCGTGTTTTACTGTGGTTTTGGCTTCGGGCCTACTGGCACTGTTTTCTAAACCTTGCATGGCCCGGGGGGCCCGTTTTTGATGGAAATGATTTGGAAATGGTTGATTTCACGTGTGGAGATTTTTGGGCAAGAAAGTAAAATTATGTTTAAAATCATCAGTTTTATGATTTTCGCTAGACTCGGCAGGGCCGGGGTGCTAGTTGAGTTTTCTTGTTACTGGAGATGATTTTAGCCTCGGTTGGACCGAGCACCTGAGATGACTTTTTACTGTTTAGACCCGGCTACGCCCGGGCACCCTGGGAGGGGTTTTTGAGATATTTTCCTACTATTTTTAGTCCTAGACAGGGTCTGGGCATGCATATTCGAGACTGGGTCT
>QJPP01000257.1:0-20866 GCA_003996215.1 Jaltomata sinuosa
GGATCTGTTAGCTAAGGGGTTTATTAGACCTAGTGTGTCACCTTGGGTGCTCCTGTTCTCTTCGTGAAGAAGAAGGATGGGTCGATGCGCATGTGTATTGATTATCGGCAGCTGAATAGGGTGACAGTGAAGAATAGGTATCCGATGCCGAGGATTGATGATTTGTTTGACCAGCTTCAGGGTTCAGTCGTGTTTTCGAAGATTGATTTGAGGTCCGGCTACCATCAGTTGAGGATTAAGGCGGAGGACATCCCTAAGACAGCATTCAGGACACGTTATGGCCATTATTAGTTCCTGGTGATGTCTTTTGGGTTGATAATGCCCCCGCAACCTTTATGAACTTGATGCACAGGGTTCTTGACCCGTATTTGGACTCATTTGTGATAGTTTTATAGACGACATCTTGGTATACTCGCATAGTAGAGATGAGCATGAGCAGCACTTGAGGGTTATACTCCAGACTTTGAGAGATCATCGGCTTTATGCCAAGTTCTCAAAGTGCGAGTTTTGGCTTGAGTCAGTTGCATTCCTAGGGCACGTGGTGCCTAAGGATGGGATTAGGGTTGATCCGGGAAAGATTTCAGCGGTTTGTGAGTGGCCTAGACCTACTACTGTTACTGAGGTTCGCAGCCTTATTGGGTTAGCAGGTTACTACAGACGGTTCGTTGAGGATTTTTCTTCCATTAGCAGCACCCTTGATATGCTGATAGAAAGGACGTCCCATTTCAGTGGTCGGATCAGTGTGAGGATAGCTTCCAGAGGCTTAAGGCCTTATTGACTTCAGCTCCAGTTTTGACTTTGCCGGTTGAGGGTCAGAGCTTCTCCGTGTATTGTGATGCTTCTGGGGTTGGTCTTGGTTGTGTGTTAATGCAGCAGGGTCGAGTGATAGCATATGCGTCGAGGCAGCTGAAGGTTCACGAGCGCAACTACCCCACTCATTACTTAGAGTTGGCGGCGGTAGTTTTCGCTCTCAAGATCTGGAGGCATTATTTATATGGAGTTCACTGTGATATCTTCACCGATCACCGTAGTCTTCAGTATATCACGAGTCAGCGGGAGTTGAACTCGAGACAGAGGAGATGGATCGAGTTACTGAAGGACTATGACTTCACTATTCTGTATTATCCGGGCAAGGCAAACGTGGTAGCGGATGCCTTGAGTCGGAAGACAGTGAGTATGGGTAGCCTAGCTTCTCTTTTAGTTTCAGAGCGACCGTTGGCCTTGGACATCCAGTCCTTGGCTAACCGTTTGGTTAGGCTTGACTTGTCGGATCCTAGCAGAGTTCTTGCCAGTATTGAGGTTCGTTCTACTTTGGTTGATCAGATTCAGAGCCGTCAGTTTGAGGATCAGCAGTTGTGTGACCTTCATGATAGGGTTGTTCAGGGTGAGACCAGTCGGGCTACTCTAGATTCAGATGGGGTTCGGAGGTTTGATAGTCGCCTTTGTGTTCCGAGGGTTAGTGATTTGATTCAGTTGATACTTCATGAGGCACATTGTACTAGATACTCCATCCACCCTGGCACAACAAAGATGTATAGAGACTTGAGACAACTTTATTGGTGGAGTGGTATGAAGCGGGATATAGCGGATTTTGTATCTCGGTTCTTGAACTGTCAGCAGGTTAAGTTCGAGCACATGAGACCTGGTGGTTTGATGCAGCGACTTCCCATAGAAATAACTCTCTTTATCATAGAAATAACTTTAATATTGTAAAATACGCTTATGTTGTGGCCTTGATGTTATAGGACTGATTTGAGAGAATTGGAGCTTCAACTAGAAGAAAAGAGAAGCAAAGGACTACAAAGGACCAAAGGAAAATTAACGTCGCAGACGAGCAATAGCAAGAAAGAAGAAGATCCCGCGCCACAACCCACTTTGGCTTAGTGGCGCGGAATTTGAAAGCTGTCTGAATGCTCCCTGCAGCAGTCATGCATCACTTCTAGAAAAGCAGCCAGTGGCACAAAAATCTGCAGTTGTCTGAAGATCTGCACACCAGCAGCGCCACATGCCCGCTTTGGCCTTGTGGCGTAAAGCTCTATTTTCCTACTCCGATGTGGATTTGTATTTTAAAATCCCAAGGCACCCTGAACTCTATAAATAGGACTTTTTCACATTTTATTAGTGTTGGTTCGATTTTTGTGGAAAGAAACACTAGGGCAACTCCAAGAACAAGGTTTTCTATTTTTTTCTTTGTTTTTATTTTCATCGTATCATGGAAATTCATGAATTCTCTTCTAAAGAGAATAATGAGTAGCTAACTTTCTTAGTATCTAGGGTTGTGGTTGGACATGAAGGTTGACGTTTGATAATCGTATATTTTCTTTGGTTTTCCATCTATTGAGTTATTTATTTTTCCTTGATCGTAATTATTTAATTCTTTGGCCAATTATCGAATACTATATATGGTGCGTAGATTGGACTAGGAATATGGAATTCACGTATGTAATAAGGAAAAGTAGGGCTTGGTTGTGAACTCTATAGGGAAGAGGGAATGATTCGCTAACGAGGATAGAAATATACCCGTTAGCCTTGCCCAGTTGATACGGAAGAGAAATCATATGACTTTGTAATGACCCTTCCGGTCATTTCCACGTTTAAGTTTTGAAGTCAAGCAAATCGACAAAAGATATCGTAAGACCTTTAACAAATTTTCTGAACTTTGGGTCAAATGTCTCAGGGATTTTCTCTCAATATATAAAGAGTTAGAAGTCCCCCGAAATACCAAATCGAAGGTCTACGAGTCTAGTTTCTAACGCACAAAACCTCAAGTCCAACTGATCTCGGAGTAAAGAGTTATGACTGTTTTACCGCGGACTGTCTGGCAGAAAATGGGTTGCGAACCGGGTCGCGAACCGGGTCGGGTTAAACGCGATTTAAGCCTCGACGTCACGTTTTAAAATTCCATTTCAGTTCCAAAACAGTTATAAAAAATAAGGGAGGATCCCGAGAGAATTCTTGAGTATCGAAATCGTGCGTGTATTTAAAAATATTTTATTTAAAAGTTGAATTTGGTAAAAACTATATTAGTATTGCCTTTTCAAAATATTTTAAAGGTTTATGGGAAATATTTTTGAAACGTTATAATGGTTTATGTATTTATTTTATAAAGCTTTTATACAACGTATTATTTTAACGGAGATAGTAAATTTAGTTATGTTAAAAATTATTATTATAATATAGTAGGTTTTGTTTGAAATAATTTTCTATAAATTATGGTATATTTAAAATATTATATTTATTTTACCACGAATTTATGCAATACCCGAATATATAAATAACGGGACGAAAATATCTTTAGTACTGCCACCTCCACTCCACGTGTAGGTGGAGGGGGTGGCCAGCCATCACTAATAGTGAAAGGTGGCATTATTGGAAGTTAGGCAGCACATATACATAGGTATATGTTGCTGACCTTAGCAAAAGGGTTAGGCAGTATATATACATAGGTATATGTTGCTGACCTTAGCAAAAGGGTTAGGTAGTATATATACATAGGTATATGTTGCTGACTTTAGAAAAAGGGTTAGGCACAATAGGCATATAGGAATACCACTACTATATGTATCTTTATGGGTTGAGGAAATTGGGTGTGGAAAGATATTTTGATGCGATCTTAATCAATTATCTACGTCAAGTTGTTCCATCCCAAAACTGAATCCGATTCCGATTTAGTTTTGGATTTTCTCGGAGTGGTTCGAGCTTGGACATCGTTGTTCCAGCAGCTTGTCGTCGGACGACAGGTAGGTTACGGTTTAATTTCCCTAGACTCCGCATATATAAAATAAAATTGTATTAATGGGTATCCTTGTGTTGGTTTATTAGGTTGGTACCACAGACCTTGACCGCTTTCTTCATGTCCGCCTATTTTTATTCCTCCGTTGTTTGTAGTATTTGCCGTTATATTTTATTTACCCTTGTGGTCCTGTGAGGCCTTTTCCTTATTCTACCAAGTCTTACTTTTGCATACTTTCTCTTTCAAAACCCTTCACTAACACACAACAATCACTCCCTTTTCCACCATTCACAAAAGCAAGGTAAGTGATTTTTCATCCTTCTTCTCCATTCTAAGGTGAAGATTTAATGATTTCTCCATTAACCCTTCCCCAATTTTTATCAGTTCTGAACTTTAAGTGTGAGGTGAAGGGTTTGGGCGTGTGAGGGTTGGGGATTGTATGATTCTTGTTTTGTTGGGTTGCCTAGGGTTAGAACTATAATTTCCTATGAAAAAGGGAGGGTTTAACATCCTCCATTGTTCTTCAAAAAAGGAATTAAGTTCTATGCCCACAAGGTGTTCGATGAAATGTCTTGATTATATTGAAGAGTGATTTTGTGAATTCTTGAGTAGCAAAACACATATTATTCATCATGAACCCTTAAGCATTCACTTAAACCATAAAATTGCAAGGATTTTGATGAAAGTTTGGTCTCCCAACATGGCACATATGCCAAGTCCTAAAGTTTCTTTGCTGCCTTGCTTTCTTTTTCTCTTGTAGTTAGTTAGTTTAGGTATAAAATTTTTATTTTGTAGAATACTAAGTAATAAGTGTAGGGTCATTTGGACCCATTTGTCTTAAAGCCATGAGCACTAATTTGCTTTAACTCTCTTATGTTATAGGTACCATGGTTCGCACAAAAGGAAAAGGTGCGGCTTCTTCTTCCCCCCATCCTCCCACCAAGAGAAGTTGAGAAAATACACCCCCCATAATTAGTAGAAGGACTACCGCAGGGGGAAGCAAGAATCCAGTGGTCTCTGTTCCAAAGCCTACGAAAAAGACCACCTATGGTCTTTAACATTGTCATACCTCGAAGCTACTCCCTGAACGCAATACGGTGCTTAATGTCATAAGTGACCTTAAGCTAAACCATGGCATGACATATCTATGTAAAGTCAGTTTAAAGATATCTACTGTGCGGAAAACTGAAGCAGTTTAATATATTAAAGCAAGATGAGAGCCCAATAAATCTGAAAAGGCCATGTACTGACTGAAACAACACTAACAACTGCTGAGTCTAGTCTATGTATGAAAGCCATCTAACTTAATAGGAATTGCTGGGACATGCCCCCAGCTAACTCTAACAAATCTGAAACTGAAAGTAAATACTGAAATGAAGCATGTCTATCGTCCTCGAACTAATGAGGACTCACCACTGAACTGTTGAGTACGAACTGGGAAACCGAACTAAGCGCGGTCTGGATGCTGAGTGCCTGAACCTACATCATAAAATAATGTAGCACAAGAGTATGCATCAGTACTTGGAATATACTGAGCATGCAGGATATACACATATACAAAGCTGGGCAACATAAAGTTGATCATGAAATAACATACTGCCAATAAGCTGAAAGCTGAACTGAATGCAATGACCAAGTATAAATCATGAGATAAATGCTGAGTTGAATAGTGATAATATATGTACTAGATACAAGGTCACTGCAAATAAGAGTCTGACTGTGGGAGACTCTACTAACCGACATACCCCAAGCTGAGCCAACTACGGGGCCAACCTGTAACCCTAGATGGGAGGATGTTCATACCTTGCCAAGGGTATAAACAAGTCTGACATGGATCCACTACTGATTTCCACAAGGGACAAGGAGATGCAGCCTAGTCTGATAGCTAACTCCTTTAGCCTACGGTGGCGCCGTAGTTCTGGGATTTGAGGACTGTTACTAAAGGTCTTAGCCTAAGCTGACAGCTAAGCCTTCATCCTCTCGTCTGCTCGGTACTAAGTCTACTCCTAACTAAATGTGAACAACAATATACTGAAATGATAGATAGCTCAAAATACTAAAAATCAACTGAGAATGCAACATAAATATACTGGGAGATATGGCATTCGAATCATGGTGCATGAACATATAATTAGCATGTCTAGTGAACTTAATTCATGAAATATTGGAAGTACACAACTAGGTTTTCTGAACCTTATACATGGAACTACACTAATTCTCCAAGAACATGTAGTCAATACCATAGAAATTGTGGAAACTGAATTACGATAAATCTCTAGGTTCTAGGAACCCTAGGTTTGACAATTCATGGAGGAAACTGAAGACTAGTTGGAATCTAGGGACCTAATGGGTGAAAGGAACCCACTAGTGAAATCCCATATACCTGGTGAAGAAATCCTTGGATTTTTGGGGATGAGCTTTGGTGAAGGCCTCTGCTGGTTCTTGAGATAAACTACGCCTCTGTTGATTCTTTTTTTTTTGTCTAAGTCCGATGATTTTTAGGAGAATGAGGGTTTAGTTAGTTTTAGGCTTCTTAATCAGGCTTAGACAACATAAAACAATGTACTGTTGGGATTAAATTAGGTAGGAAATGTCTGGAATGCCCCTGGAATTTAATTTAGAAAAGTTGCTAAAAATTGCGACACAGGGATCACGACTGGGTTCTACGACTCATGGGAAGTTCCACGGGTCGTGGAACCCTATCGTGGTTTCCTGGTCTTGAAAACTATCCACTGGAATGAACCCTACGAGTTGGGTTCAAAACTCATGGAAACTTCCACGGGTTGCGAAACCCACTCGTGGTTCCCGTAAGAAATTCCTGGTCCTCTGAACTTTGGTTTCATGACTTGGGTTCACGACTCATGGAAGCTCCCTCGGGTCGTGGAACCCACTCGTGGTTCCTAAGGACATAACCATAGTCTACTGGAACTGGTTCCATGACTTGGGTTCACGACTTGTGGAAACTACCATGGGTCGTGGAACCCAATCGTGGTTCCTGAAGGCCATCTGTTACAAGGATTCCACAGACAAGTTCTACGGTCCATGGAAATGTCTTCGGTTTGTAGACTTGAGTCATGAGAGGGACTTCAGAGGAGCAGTCCTCTGTTCTGTGTTCCACGAGTCCAATCCTCGACTCGTGGACTATTCCATGACTCATGAAAGTGACTCGTGGTTCCTGATAGTTAATTTTTTTATTTCTCTTGGTTTTCTGAGCTAAGTCTAGGCTTGGAAGTTCTGGGGTGTTACAATATCTCCCCCTTGGGATCATTCATCCTCGAATGAAGAATAAAAAGCTGAGTTTCGAGGGAAAGAGCTGAATTCCTACCAATTGAGTACTGAAAACTGATATCTACTGAACTGAGTTCCATAAAAATGCAAGTATGCTAAATTGCAAGGATAACTGATGGAACAATGGTACTGAGACTGAATTACACAAGAGTAAACTGAGATATTGGAGAGGAACTAATTACCTCAAGCTGAAACTGAATCTGAGGGAAAGAGATGGGGGTACTTGGACATCATGTCTGCTTCTACCTCCCAAGTATCTCCCTCTACGGACTGATTCCTCCACAAAACTTTAACTGATGCGACTTCCTTATTCCTCAACCTACGAACTTGACAGTCAAGAATTTCAACTGGAACCTCCTCGTAGGTGAGGCCATCTTTTACAGCCACACTTTCTAAGGGTACTATCAAAGTCAGACCACCCACACAGTTCTTCAAAAGAGAAATATGAAAGACTGGATGAACTGATGCTAGGTCTGATGGCAACTCTAACTCGTAAGCCACATTACCAACCCTTTTCAGGATTTTGTAAGGACCTACATACCTGGGACTGAGCTTCCCTTTCATACCAAATCTCATCACCCCTTTCATGGGTGACACCTTAAGGAAACCCCAATCATCAATCTTAAATTCTAAGTCTCTTCTGCTCACGTCTGCATAGGACTTCTGACAACTTTGAGCTATTTTTAGCCTCTCTATGATGAGTTGAAATTTCTCCATAGCCTCATATACCAAATCTGGCCCAATAGAAGTTGCTTCACCTACTTCGAACCAACCAACAAGTGACCTATACCTACGCCCATAGAGGGCCTCATATAAGGCTATCTGAATGCTGGAATAGAAGCTGTTATTATAGGCAAATTATATGAGAAGTAGGTGATCATCCCAACTACCCTTGAAATCGATCACACAAGCTCTCAATATATCCTCCAAGGTCTGAATGGTACACTCAGCCTGACCATCCGTCTGTAGATGAAAAGTGGTACTGAGGTTCACCTGAGTACCAAGACCTTTCTGGAAGGATCTCCAGAAATGAGATGTAAACTGAGGACCTCTATCTGAAATGATAGACAAGGGAACCCCATGCAATCTGACTATCTCATTGATGTAGAGCTTGGCATAATCCTCCGCTGAATCTGTAGATTTGACGGCCAAGAAGTGGGCTGACTTAGTGACTCTGTCCACTATCACCCAAATGAAATCATGATGCCTGCGAGTACGGGGTAAGCCCATAATGAAATCCATGTTGAACATTTCCCACTTCCAGGTAGGAATGCTAATCTCCTAAGTCACACCTCCTAGTTTCTGATGTTCTACCTTTACCTATTGACAGTTGGGGCATTTAGTCACAAAATTTGCGCTGTCTCTCTTCATGCCGTTCCACCAATAGACTTCCCATAGATCACGGTACATATTAGTGGCACCTGGATGAATGTAATATCTTGAATTATGGGCTTATGAGAGGATCTTCTACCTCAACTCACCCAACTTCATAACATATAAGCGCCCATGATAACGGAGTACACCATCTCCCCCTTGGGAGAAAACCTCTACTCTTTGCTTATGAACTGCACCCTTCAGTTGAAGTAGTATGGGATCACTATCCTACTTCTCCTTAAATTTAGCTACCAAAGAAGATTCTGACCCATTCTGAACTATAACACCACCATCTGTCGTGCCCATAAGGCAAACTCCTAGGAGAGCAAGCCGATGAATATCTCTGACTAGTTCTCTCCTCTCTTCCTCAATATGAGATACGCTACCCATAGACAGTCTACTGAGAGCATCCGCTACTACATTGGCCTTACCCGGATGGTAGAGCATATTTATATCATAATCCTTGAGGAACTCAAGCCATCTCCTCTGACGAAGATTCAACTCTTTCCGGGTGAACACATACTGAAGGCTCTTCTGATCTGTGAAAACATCAACATGAACACCATACAGATAGTTCCTCCAAAGTTTTAGGGAAAACACAACCGCTGCAAGCTCGAGATCATGAGTCGTGTAGTTCTTCTCATGGGCCTTAAGCTGCCTGGAAGCATAAGCTATGACCTTACCCTGCTGCATCAAAACACAACCCAAGACGACTCTGGATGCATCACAGTAAACCATGTAACTGTTTGAACCATCTAGTAGAGTCAACATAGGAGCTGTAGTCAACATGGTTTTCAGTTCTAAGAAACTCTTCTCACACTCCTCTGACCACTGAAACTTGACCTTTTTCTGAGTCAACTTGGTCAATGGGGCAGTCATGGATGAAAATCCTTCTACGAACCTCCTGTAATAACTAGCCAAACCCAAGAAACTTCTGATGTCTATCATAGAGGTGGATCTGGGCCAGTCCTTTACTTCCTCAATTTTCTGGGAATCAATACATATCCCTTCTCTAGATACCACATGACCAAGGAAAGTTACATACTGTAACCAGAATTCACACTTGCTAAACTTAGTGAATAGCTGGCGATCCTTGAGGGTCTGGAGCACAACCCTCAAATGAGTTGCATGCTCCTCCTTATTTCGAGAATAAACGATGATATCATCAATGAAGACAATGACGAACAAGTCCAAATACTGTCTGAACACCCTGTTCATTAAGTCCATGAAAGCTTCAGGAGCATTGGTTAGTCCAAAAGATATAAAAACAAATACATAGTGACCATACCGAGTCCTAAAGGCTATTTTCGGGATGTCACTATCTTTGACTCTGAGCTGATGATAACCAGATCTGAGGTCTATCTTGGAGAAATAACTAGCGCCTTGAAGCTGGTTGAACAAGTCATCAATCCTGGGGATGGGATATTTATTCTTGATTGTGACCTTTTTCAACTGATGGAAGTCAATGCACATTCTGAGGGAACCATCCTTTTTATGCACAAACAGCACTAGAGCACCCCATGGAGAGATGCTAGGTCTGATGAAGCCCTTATCTAGAAGGTCCTTCAGCTGCTCTTTCAATTCCTTAAGCTCAGCTAGAGCCATTCTGTAGGAAGGAATCGAAATAGGCTGGGTATCTGGAATGAGATCAATTCTGAAGTCAATTTCCCTTTCAGGAGGAACTCTGAGATGATCTTCTGGGAACACTTCTGGAAACTTGTTCACCACTGGGACTGACTCTAGAGTTGGGGTTTTGGAGGTTGAATCCTTAACCCGAACAATGTGATAGATATATCCCTTGGAGATCATTTTTTTTGCCTTAAGGTAGGAGATGAAACGACCTACAGGCCCTGAGTACTGCCCTTCCACTTTAGGACTGGCTCGTTAGGAAACTAGAATCGAATGATCCTAGTTCTACAATCGACTGAGGCATAACAGGAATGTAACCAATCCATGCCTAGAATGATATCAAAGTCTACCATTTCTAATTCTACAAGATCTGCTGAGATGACTTTCTGGAAAACTGTGATTAGGCAATTTCTGTATACTCGTCTAGCTATTACTAGGTCACTAACTAGAGTAGAGACTGAGAAGGGTTCTAGGAGGGTTTCTGGACTAACATCAAAATTTACTGCTATATATGGAATTATAAAGGAAAGTGTAGCCCCTGGGTCTAACAATGCATAAACATCAGTATTAAAGACTCGTAACGTACCCGTGACCACATCAGGAAAGTCCTCCTGATCTTGTCGAGCCTAAAGAGCATATAACCTATTCTGGCGCTGACTGCCAAATGAGGCACCTTGCTGAGTGGGGCGACCTGTTAGGGCTGCTGTAGAACCAATTTGAGTCTGCAGGCAGACATCTTTACCCTTATGAGAAGCTGTGGGACAAGCCCTCATCATATGGCCTGGCTTGCCACACCGAAAGCAATTTCCACTACCTGCTAGGCACTCACCTTGGTGGTTCCTACCACACTTTTTGCATACTGGGTTAGTGCGCCCACTAGTAACTGTATCATGGGACTTAGAGCCAGACGTTCTATCCCTTCTATCCTTCTTTAACTAGGGCACTGGGGCACTAACAGAAGATAGAGCTGGAGCTGAATTTTTCTAGCGATAATGAGAGCGGTTGCCACCTTCTGACCTCTACTGAGAGTGGCCATACTCACCTGTCCTAGCCCTCTTAGCATCACCTTCCCTTTCCTTGATCTTTTCCTCCTCCATCTGTTGAGCATAAGTAACCAACCTGGAGAAGTCCATTTCCTTCACGAGCATTGCAGTCTTGCATTCCTTGGCCACATCATCAGACACACCAGACACGAACTTGCTCATACGAGCTCTAGGGTCAGCTACTATTGCCGGGGCATACTTAGATAGCTGAGTGAACTTCAAAGCATAGTCTTTCATGCTCATGTCATCCTGCCTGATATTGATAAACTCTTGAACCTTAGCTTCCCTAAGCTCTAGTAGGAAGAACCGGTCCAGAAGTGAAGTCTTGAAAAGATCCCATGTCACTGACCCTTCATTGGCACAACGAAATTCCTTCCACTGCTGGTACCAAGTATAAGCTACCCCTTTCAGCTGATAGGTAGCTAAGTCTGCACTCTTAACTGGGGTGACACCCATAACGTCTGTCACCTTCTGAATATCTTCTAGAAACTCTTAAGGATGTTCCTCTGACTTGGACCAATCAAATTCTGGAGGGTTCATCTGAGTGAAGTACCAGATTCTGGCTGCAACAGTATTAACCTGAGGCGGTGCTGGAGTCGCAGCCTGCTGGTTGACTTGGCAGTCATGGACTGAGAAAGTACTTGAAAAGCAGCCCTGAATTCGGCATGCATAACCTACTTATTCAATGGGTCTGCTGGAGCTGCTGGTGCTGGCTGATTCCTAGCGTTTGCTCTTCTAGGAGGCATTTTTCTGAAATACGAAGAGCATGAGTTAGAATAGAGGAGAATTTAAATAGAATTTATACTCTATAGCACGAACTGGAAAAGAAAGAAGGGAAGTTATTCCTAATGATGCCTTATAGTTTCTCCCCTATAAGTGTGGAGCGCTTCACACCCATGAAGAAGAATCTACTTGACACAGCTTTCAGAAATCCTAGGACACTTGAACCTGATGCTCTGATACCAAGTTTGTCATGCCCCGAAGCTACCCCCTGGACGCAACACGATGCTTAATGTCACAAGTGACCTCAAGCTAACCCATAGCATGGCATATCTATGTAAAGTCAGTTTAAAGATATGTATTGTGCGGAAAACTGAAGCAGTTTAATATCTTAAAGCAAGATGAGAGCCCAATAAATATGAAAAGGCCATAATATAGAAATATAGTCTAGTGCTGACTGAAACAACACTAACAACTGTTGAGTCTAGTCTATGTCTGAAAGCCATCTAACTGAATAGGAGTTGCTGGGACATTCTTCCAGCTAACTCTAACAAATCTAAAACTGAAAGTAAATACTGAAATGAAGCATGTCTATCGTCCTCGAACTAATGAGGACTCACCACTAAACTGCTGAGTATAAACTGGGGAACCGAACTAAGCACGGTCTGGATGATGAGTGCCTGAACCTACATCATAAAACGATGTAGCACAAGAGTATGCATCATTACATGGAATGTACTGAGCATACATGATATACACATATACAAAGCTGGGCAACATAAAGCTAATCATGAAATAACATACTGCCAATAAGCTGAAAGCTGAACTGAATGCAATGACCAAGTATAAATCATGAGATAACATGCTGAGCTGAATACTGATAATATATATACTGGATACAAGGTCACTACTAACCGATATACCCCAAGTTGAGCCAACTATGGGGCCGACCTGTAACCCTGGATGGGAGGGTGTTCATACCTTGCCAAGGGTATAAACAAGTCTGACGTGGATCCACTACTGATGTCCACAAGGGAAAAGGAGATGCAGCCTAGTCTGATAGATGACTCCTTTAGCCTACGGTGGCGCCGTAGTTCTTGGACTTAAGGACTGTTACTAAAGGTCTTAGCCTAAGCTGACATCTAAGCCTTCATCCTCTCGTCCTCTCGGTACTAAGTCTACTCCCAACTAAATGTGAACAACAATATACTGAAATGATAGATAGCTCAAAATACTAAAAATCAACTGATAATGCAACATAAATATACTGGGATATATGGCATTCGAATCCTGGTGCATGAACATATAATTAGCATGTCTAGTGAACTTAATTTATGAAATACTGGAAGTGCACAACTAGGTTTTCTGAACCTTATACATGGAACTACACTAATTCTCCAAGAACATGTAGTCAATACCATAGAAATTGTGGAAACTGAATTACGATAAATCTCTTGGTTCTAGGAACCTTAGGTTTGACAATTCATGGAAGAAACTGAAGACTAGTTGGAATCTAGGGACCTAATGGGTGAAAGGAACTCACTAGTGAAATCCCACATACCTAGTGAAGAAATCCATGGAGAAATCCTTGGATTTTTGGGGGTGAACTTTGGTGAAGGCCTCTGCTGGTTCTTGAGAGAAGCTACGCCTCTGTTGATTCCTTTTTTTGTCTAAGTCCGATGATTTTTAGGAGAATGAGGGTTTAGTTAGTTTTAGGCTACTTAATCAGGCTTAGATGACATAAAACGATGTATAGTAGGCAGTAAATTAGGTAGGAAATGTCTGGAATACCCCTGGAATTTAATTTAGAAAAGCTGCTGAAAATTGCAACCTAGGGATCACAACTGGGTTCTACGACTCGTGGAAAGTTCCACGGGTCATGAAACCCTATCATGGTTTCCTGGTCCTAAAAATTGGCCACTGGAATGAACCCTACGAGTTGGGTTCACTACTCGTGGAAACTTCCATGGATTGTGGAACCCACTCGTGGATCCTGTAAGAAATTTCTGGTCCTTTGAACTTTGGTTCCACAACTTGGGTTCACTACTCATGGAAGATCCCACGGGTTGTGGAACCCATTTGTGGTTCCTGAGGACATAAGCATAGTCTACTGGAACTGGTTCCACGACTTGGGTTCATGACTCGTGGAAACTACCACATGTCATAGAACCCAATCGTGGTTCCTGAAGGCCGTCTATTACAAGGATTCTACGGACAAGTTCTACGGTCCGTGGAAATGTCTACGGTTCATAGAATTGAGTCGTGAGAGGGATTTCAGAGGAGCATTCCTCTGTTCTGTGTTCCATGAGTCCAATCCATGACTCGTGGACTATTCCATGACTCGTGAAAGTGACTCATGGTTCCTGACAGTTGAATTTTTTTATTTCTCCTGGTTTTCTGAGCTAAGTCTGGGCTTGAAAGTTCTAGGGTGTTACAGACATGTCAAAGAATGGGGGAAATCATGGTTCAAACAATTCCCGGTCACCACCTATACTCATGAAAGGGTCATCTATTAATCCGCCCTCCAAAAGAACTTTCCCCCCATCTATCAAGCTCTTGCGGACATGGGTTGGTCGAAGGTATTTCAAAGCCCTGGGCCCACGAATATTGATGATGTCTTAGAATTATATGACAATATCATTTGCCATGAGCCGGGTGCATATGATGATGTTGTGACAGTGAGAGGCATTGATATGGAATTAATGGCATCAAGCTTGTGCAACCTACTTGGCATCCCAGACCACCCAGTTGTTCTGTTGGATGATTTCATTAAGCAGCCAGATTATAAATCCATTAGGGAGGTACTCTGTGGGCCCAACTCTAAGCATTAGTAGGCCAAAAAGAATTATGACACTCACCACTACATGCATATGAGCTATTTTTAGAAGCCCGTAAGGGTTTGACTGTGCCTGATCAATAACCGAATAATGCCCCTCGATCACTACAACAATGTAAGAAAAGAAAGAGCATGTATGATCTATTTCTTCATGACCGGGAAACCGATCAATATTGGGCATTGGACGCTACAGGAGATATACATAGCTAGAGGGGGTACCAGCAAGTGCTTATACTTTGGTAACACACTTACTGCCTTAATATTGCATGCAACAATGGATATATTTGATCCCCACGAAGATAGGGTCCTCGCAGCACCCTCAGATAGTGTAGATATCTCAAATGTACAAGGAACTGGTGAGGGGACAAAGAAGAAGCAGACACTAGCTGAGGCAAGGGAGATGTAAGCCAACACGTTAGGTTGAGTGTACTACATGATAGAATGGCAGTGTCGCCAAGAGGGAATGGACTTTCATGAGATGAATGACCTATTTACCCTACCATCCAGAGCACAGCGAGCTATTGGGGAAGATGGGGAACTACCTGAAGATGAAGATGTGAACATATATTATCAGATGATAAGGGGCGGGGAGGAAGGAGAAGAAGGTAAGTCAGCCACATATGTTAAAGCTGAGGATGATGATAAGCAAGATGATGATACAGGATCACTCGAGCAGTCTGATGGCGAGGGAGATTATGATAGCTCCGATGAGGCGTAGGCCCTAATGGGTCTCAGGGAGTATCTCTTACTTCATCTTTATTCTGATTGTATTTTCACATGCATTGAGGGCATTGCATGTCTTAAGTGTGGGGTTGGAAATGCTATCTTGTAACAACATTTTGAGGTCCAGATGCTTATGCCATAGGATTTTAGTTTTTGTTTAATTCTGAAAAAATAATAATTTGTTTAGTAGTTTTTAGCCCTTTTAGCGGCATAAGCATACACCCCTCGGTTTTTCTTTTTGGTTCTTTTATGAATGGGGGACCTTTGAACCGAGTAATATTTTCATTTTTAGGAATAGTTTTTGAATTCCAGGTAGAATGACTTTTCCCGACGATGGATGGTTGACGACCGTCTTGAGGAAAAATTAGTCATTAGGAGTTAGAGAGTCGTTGGGGGCCAATTGTATGCTAGGTGCTCTAGTTAAGTGATACAAATTACCGAATGATGCAAGAATGGATTTGAACTTGAAAGCATGCTATGTGGAAAAGGTAAATGACTCCTTTTTAAGACACTTAGGCTCATTTGCTTGACTCTTACATGGTTGGTAGCGTTAGATGTAAACTCTTATTAGGTGCTTGATTGAGAGCCGATATGGATCCAACTTGAGTTGAACATGTGCCATGTGTGAGGATTTTTTGTGATATTTTGTGTTTCATATTGATGTCTTGCCCAGTGTGTTTGTGAAACAAAATGAAGAATGTTAAGTTTAGGAGATGATATAGGCATTCCTTTGATTAGCCATTTTTTTCCTTTACTTTACCTACCCATAATGGATGTTCCTAGGTAGCACCGTTTAGCCTTTAGCCTATTCTTTTGAGAGCCACATCTAAAGCTGAGTCCTTTTGTTTCTATTAACCTTGAATTTGATCCAAAACTCCTAGGCGCTTTGAAAAATAAAGACTTGAGAGGAGTAAGAAAGAAAGAATGAGAGGAAATAGTGATGATGGAGGCTTGTAGAAAAGTCTAAGGGTGCAAGAAAAAAATTCATATGCTTTAGTAGGGAGTAGCAAAAAAAAAAAAAAAGAAGAAGAAGAAAAGAAAAAAATGCTTGATAATTGAGAACTCCCTACTAGTGGCATGTGAACGTGCTTAAAGACATGGGGAAAACAAAGAAAATCTAGGGATGAGAAGAGTGGAAGAAAGAGATTGGTTTATTGAGGAAGACACTTAATAAAGCAAAAAAAGTGATGTATTAAAGCGCTTAGGGAAGATAGTCACTATTTTAGCCAAAATAATTCCTACCCGTCCCGTAGCCTATATTACAACCCGAAAAGTCCTACTTGATCTTGGATTTGATGTTCTTATATTAGTGAAGAAATACATGAAGGGAAAGCCTATGGTTCATTATATGTTACATGTTTAGTTCTTTGTGAAAGTGAGCAAAATTTTTGTTCTTATACCCATGTGTGCGATAATTTATATTCTAGCAAGTGATTTGGGTAACTCTCTTGTGGTGAGGGCACATGGTTGATGAAAGATAGGTGAAATGCTTAGTTTCTTTGTTGAGTGATCAATGGGTGTTCTCTACTATTGTAGAGTCGGCGCTTGAGGCTAGGAGGTCTTAAAGTAGTTGTTTTTTGATTTTGAATGAATGAAGCATGACGAATAACAAACTTGTCATCGGTGGTTGGTGTAGCCTTAACATGAGTAGACCTGTTCATTGGTGTAGTTTTGGGTAGCATTTAGGCTAGGAGTATATGTCTTACTCGAGGGCGAGCAAGGGCTTAAGTGTGGGGTGTTGATGTGAGGCTAGAAGTTGCACTTTTACACGATCAATGCCTCAAATTTACTCTCTTTATCATAGAAATTTGAGATTTAATATTGTAAAATACGCTTATGTTATGGCCTTGATGTTGTAGGATTGACTTGAGAGAATTGGAGCTTTAACTAGAAGAAAAGAGAAGCAAATGACTAAAGGAAAATTGATGTCGGAGATGAGCAATAGCAAGCAAGAAGAAGCAGCCTCGCCACAGCCCGCTTTGGCTTAGTGGCGCAGAATTTGAAAGCTGTCTGAATGTTCCCTAAAGTAGTCCTGCGCCACTACTAGAAAAGTAGCCAGTGGCACGAAAATCTACAGCTGTGTGAAGATCTGCACACCAGCCGCGCCACAGTGTGGCGTGAAGCTCTGTTTTCCTACTCCAACGTGGATTCGTATTTTAAAAGCCCAGGGCTCCCTGAACTCTATAAATAGGACTTTTTCATATTTCTTTAGGGTTGGATCAATTTTTGTGGAGAGAAACACTAGGGCAACTCCAAGAACAAGGTTTTCTATTTTTTTCTTCGTTTTTATTTACACCGTATCATAGAAATTCATGAATTCTCTTCTAAGGAGAATCATGAGTAGCTAACTTTCTTAGTATCTAGGGTTATGGTTGGACATGAAGGTTGAAGTTTGATAATCTTATATTTGCTTTGGTTTTCCATCTATTAAATTATTTATTTTTCCTTGAACGTATTTATTTGATTCTTTGGCCAATTATTGAATACTATATATGGTGCGTAGATTGGACTAGGAATAAGGAATCCACGTACGCAATAAGAAAAAGTAGGGCTTGGTTGTGAACTCTATAGGGAAGGGGGAATGATTCGCTAACAAGGATAAGAATATACCCGTTAGCCTTGCCCAGTTGATACAAAAGAGAAATCATATGCCCTTTACTCTCGACCGAAGACCATAGGAATATAGGTGATAACGCCCAAACTACACCTCAAATTAACGAGGCGTAAGCGGTCGTAGTCAAATATAGAACCCAACAAAGGTTGGGGTCGAATCCCACAGAGAATATGGTGCAAATTCAAGTCTTTAGTGAAGTAGATGACTAATCGTCAATAGTTTTCGGTAAATAAAAAGGGGGGTTTTGTGTAATCAACTTGTAAACAAAACAAACAATTAACGTGTGGATGATAATCAGTAGGAGAATGAACTAGGGAAGTGTTTACCATGGCGTTGGTAACAATGTCGATACTAGGCTTAATCGGGTTCTTTTTATATGTGTGTCACGATGTGATTGAATGTATGGTATCGTCTAAACGTCTCTCGACCAAATAAACAAATTTCCTTTTCTATTCTCTCGACCTCGAAAAGATGTGCTTTTTAGATTTCAATCCTAAACATCAAGTAGATTAATCTAGTTACAACATTAATCATAAGACGAGAGTTGGTAGTCTCGAATCCTCGTCGTTAATCAAGTTTCCCGGTTTCAATCTCTTTACTCAAGCAAATTAAACCTAGGCATGTTCTAATGTTTGCAACCACTAGAAAACGTTAAATAATGTATGATTAACAACGTGACAATACATAAATTGAACCCAACGCTACCCGGAATCTATATCGCTACGTTTGCCATGGCTCCCACAACCCTAGTTGTGGGAGGTTTAGTTACTCATGCTTGAAGAAGAACAAAAGAATGCAATATTCATAATAAAGACAAGAAATCCTTACAATGTATTGAGAACAATCTTTAATTAATCCAAGAACAAGAACAAAATCCCAAGAACGAATCAAGAACAAGATTTAGGAGAAGGAAACCGGGTGTAGCGTGTTTCCTCTCTCAAAACTCGCTCAAAAACTCCTAAAACTATTGGGAGAACTATTGTATATCGAATGAATCATGAAAATAAAACTAACATAGGGTATTTATAGGAGTCTAGAAAACCAATCCCAAAAACGCTCGGATTCCGCGTCGCGGACTGCCTAAGTGTGACGGCCAGGGTGACGGACCGTCACAGGGTTGACGGACCGTCGCCTGGACCGTCACCCTTAGGCAGTGGTGCTGCCTTGGCTGCTGCCTTGGTGTGACGGTTTGGGTGACGGACCGTCACACCCTTGACGGACCATCACCTGAACCGTCACTCTTATCCAGAATGTTCTTTTTCGCGTATTTCCGTCCGTTTTCGTGTTTGTTTCCATTTCCTACAAATACAACATAAAAACATCAAAAACAACAACGGTTGCTTGAAAACGTACGATTGTTCTTAGTAAAAATGTCACGACTCGATTTCTCGGTCATGATGGCACCTACAACCCCCGGTAGGTGAACCAATCCCTGTAGCCCAGAACAGTTAGTAATGGCTACTATCTAACAAATAAGAGAACAAGACGAATAAAGTAGATAATATGAATGTAAATATATACAGATGCGGAAAACTAAACCAAACCCCAAGACCTGGTATCATAGTACAGAGCCAAACTACATACATGGAGTGAAAACTATCCAAAAGAATATATACAGATGTCTCTGAATGGTAATAGAGTACATAAAGCAGAAGATAAACTAAAGCTGAGCTCCGATCGCCAAGAGCCCACCTTCAGCCTGAAGTAGTCTCCAACAGATCTCCAAGCACGAATCACAACGATCTAGCGGCGATGGCCCACGCTAGGATCTGCACCCAAAGATGCAGGGGTAGGGGTGAGCACCAAATGCGAAGCATAAGGTACCCAGTAGGTATCATAGGCCGACTGGGAACATATAAGATAAAAGCGTAGTAACAGACAGAATAGAAGCAAGCAGTCACAGAAATCAACGAAAGGGACACAGGAACTAGCCCAGAGGGAAATCAACAGAACCACAGATGAGGCTAGTAAGCAGAATATACACACCAAAGGCACAGGTGAAAGTAAGAATCAACGCACCTGGGATCCTTGCAACAACAGTGTATACAAAATAAGTTTACAGAATGGACGGTATACCGGTAACCTCAAATGTAAGAAGAAGAGAGAAAGAGTAATAATAGGCAAGCTCAAGACATGAATCAACCCAACTAATCATAACAATCTCAAATCCAGAAACTAACAGTCTAGCAGTAACCAATCTCATACTCATCCCTAATAGAGAACAACTCTGTAAGTAAATAGCAAAAGTCTACCTACAGTCCCCCGGCCGCCCATACAACCGAGGAACACAAACAAGTGAAAAAAAACCCTCCGGCATCCCATACTACCGGAGTGTACAATCAGCAAACAGCAAACAAGGGTGGAACCTCAAACCATGAATGATATGATGCATGAAGATCTCAAGTGCCATAGTATCTCTGTATGTACCTCCTCCGGCGCCGATCCGGCCCAGCAGGTAGGTTCCATGGAAGGACTCTGCCCGTATACCTCTACTCCCCCGTATACCCCTCTTCCGGCACACGCAGCTCGTAGCTCCTGGCCCGGATAGCAAGGTCCATGGAGGTCCTCGACCCCATACCATATCTCAGTATCAGAACGTGTATCAAGATAGAGTCCCAGTCTCAATATCAAGATATAGAACCAGTCTCAAATATGCATGCCCAGACCCTGTCCAGGACTAAAAATAGTAGGAAAATATCTGAAAAACCCCGCCAAGGGTGCCCGGGCGTCGCCGGGTCTAAACAGTAAAAAGTCATCTCATGTGCTCGGTCCAACCGAAGCTAAAAATCATCTCAAGTAGTAAGAAAACTCATCTAGTACTCCGGCCCTGCCGAGTCTAGTGATAATAGTAAAACTGATGATTTTCAACCACAAGTGAAATCAACCATTTCCAAATCATTTCCATC